>AYEL01083579.1:0-13217 GCA_000484575.1 Olivierus martensii | reverse complement strand
CCTAACATTTGGCAACCTCTTAGTTTCTCCCTGTCACTATGGACGTATCGGCCCGGATCCACCAGATACAGGCATAGTGACAGCCGGTAAGCCCTCTCACCACGTCAAGGTGGGTGCCCTCGAGAGGGGGTTTTTCGGGCCCGCAAATATTGCGTACGCGAAAAAAAGCCCCCCTTTTAAGACCCGCGTCCCCGGTTTACGCTACACTTCGCTCAGCGCGAAAACGGGCATACGAGCCGTTTAATTACTAAAGAAAAACAGATATCACTGGAGGCTTCGCGGAAGCGGCGCGTCGGCAAGCGATGCTGCCGCGCGCAATGCGCGGCTGACACCACTAGAAAACGAGACGAAGTCGTTCGTCATGGGCAGTAGGCAATCGCTGACGTTGTCGAGATATGCGCATGCGCTGTGGAAGCCGGCGCGTCGATGATCTAAATACGACTTCGGAAGAGTTTCTAGCAGAATGAATGTATAGCGTAGTCGGAATTGGCCTACCGAGCGAAAGGTCCCGGCATCGAGTCCCGTGGAAGACAAAGACTTTATCAGACGACGAAAATTGCCTCGTATGGTAGGAGAAAGGAAGAAAGTGATAGAAGACAGGAGTGTACAAAACAGAAGCGAGAGAGAATCCATAATAAGGGGAAGAAAAACCGAGAAAGAGAATAAAAAATTTTACTCTCGCCAGATGGCGCCGCGCGACGCCACGTCTCCTCTCGCGCGCTCGTCGCCAGCAGGTAATCTAGAAACTTACCTCAAAAAGTATATTAGTGATATGAAATAATAATAATGAAAACATTTCAAAATAACTAATATACAGTACATTTATAAGCCTAAGCGGATGAGTTCTCTCTCCCACAGAAAATACATTGTATAATATTATAAATTCTAATCTTCTTCTTCTTCCTGTTTATATGGAGAGCATGGCCCATAAATTCCAATCTACACTAAATACCTTTTATAAATAACTAACGGTAACTTCGATCCACGAGCTACGATCAAACGTCTTAAGAAAAAGATGGCTACTAGAAACCAAAACTGCTTATGGGAAACAGATTACTACGTAATATTATTATTCAATATAGTTCTATATTTTAAAATAACAAACTATACAGCAATATAATAGGCAAATAAATTTGTAAAGATATCCTTATTTAAAAAAAATTAACAAAGAATGCTTTTATGTCGCTCAATCACATCCATTTTTAGTGTAATCACTTCTCTTTTTTTTGTTTCCTGTTTCATATTATATAAAATATTATTTGAAATACACATTTTGAGTTAGATTATCTTGGAAAGGGATTCGGAATTAAGTCGAAAAGGAGTAATGGAGCAAAAATGGTTGAGAAAAACTGTCCTAGAATCGATCAAACAGTCTAATCACTGGCTATTTATAATTTTTTATATGGAAGTTTAAAATTATTGAATTTGAAGAGGTCATTAATTAAAAATAAAATATTTAATACACTGCATTTTATTAATTTTAAGAATGTTTACAAATTATCATGTAATTTTAATATGTTCATATTCTTATTCATTCAAGAATAAAATAACGATTTTCAGAAATTAAAAGAAATTATGATAAACTTATTATTATATAACTTTCAAGTTTAAATAAATTTATAAACAATCTATCAAATATCTAAAATATTATATACATTTTTTATTTTTAAAACAGTATTTATTTGAGAAAAATAATTAAACTAATTTTGTAAAAAAATTTTTGATAGAAAAAATCAATATATTTTTATTTTTCAATTATGTAAATCAAAAATTTAATATACTAAAATGATTTAATCTTATTATTAGATATTCGTAAAATAGGCAGAAAAAGAAACAAAACATAGTGAAATTATCAGCATCTTTTCTATTAATACAGTATATTCAGTATATAGAATTCTTTTTCAATAATAATTTTCTATACTAAAAAATACAGTTCGTACTCTACAGAGAAGTTGCTTTGATTCAACGAAATTCGATGAATAGATTATCTCTTTCTAGAAAGTTTTAAACTTTGATGTCAGAGATAGCGCAGTAGCGCTACCGATAATATACTTGACATCTTCATTTAACATTAAAGGGGTGCTGGCGGTAGTGTTTCTCAGGAACCACTGGGTCTATTTACTTGAACTGTTTTTTTAATGACCGTTGGAGTGACTGTAGAATGTCGAACAAATTTGGCTTCACGAAACCATAGTGGGACTTCGCAAAGTGTCAAAAACCGCAAAATTTTCATAAACGGCACTTTCTGGACTTAATAAGTCGGTTAATATTGCTCGGATATCGACGTGGATGATACCAGTTGATTTGTCTTAGTAAGGCGAACAATGTGATGTATAATATGTTGACCTAAATCACACTGTACGCAAAATTTTCATAAACGGCACTTTCTGGACTTAATAAGTCGGTTAATATTGCTCGGATTTCGACGTGGATGATACCAGTTGATTCGTCTTACTTGTTAGTAAGGCGAACAATGTGATGTATATGTTGACCTAAATCACACTGCAAGTGTACTGTAACCATAAACCGATTTTGATGAATTTTGGATTTAATATTGCTCCAATTTCGAAGTGAATGATACCAATCGATTTATATTAATGCGCCGAACAACCTGTGTTATAATACGTTGCGCTATGTCGTACTATAAGCGTACTGTAATGAAAAATAGATGTCGAATTCTGACAGGTTAGACAACCTATGCAAGCTTCAATTTTTACGTAAAATCGCTGAAGTTTTTCTGAAATTGTTATGCGACTGAAAATCTCAGTTAACCTTTTTTTCGTTTTGAAATATCTTTTTAGAACAAATTTTATTCAATGTTAAATTCACCGAAATTTTTCGAAAAATCGGGGTTTTCACGACCTCATGAAGTAGGGCGGCAGGCGGTTCAACACCGCCAGAGGACAGATTTTTTCCTGAAATTTTTCGAAAAATCGGGGTTTTCACGACCTCATGAAGTAGGGCGGCAGGCGGTTGAACACCGCCAGAGGACAGATTTTTTTTCTTTTTCGTTTTTAAGTAATCTAACAGAAAACTTATTAGATAACTGAAAAAACGTGGAATCAAGGGCTTCCGGCCACGTGAACACGAATTTGCTACAACCGCGAGTTAGCTTATTTTAAGTAATCTAACAGAAAACTTATTAGATAACTGAAAAAACGTGGAATCAAGGGCTTAGTCTTATAAAGCGCTCATAGCGCATAAAATTATTTGAATTACTAAATACTGTAATTATAATTCCATAACTTTAACTTATGAGGCAGTAGCACAAACAACTGCTGTTGGCCTTGGTCAGTCAACATGCATTGGAATTGGAGGAGATCCTGTTCATGGTATGACATTTGTTGACTGCCACGTGAACACGAATTTGCTACAACTGGCGAGTTAGCTTACACGTACAGTAGTCGATATATTGTAAACTTTATTCAATAAGAAATTTTGGCCTAAGAAAAAGTAATGGACTGGTTTATTGAAAAATGCTCTGAAGGGGCAGAAGAAAGGTAAATATATTTGAGGTCTCATAACATCGAAAAGAAATGTAGAAGCGTCAATACGAAATGTATAAGACTTAAAATCAATTTTTTAAGCTGAGGAATACTTTAACTTCTGAACATGGAAAAATCTCTTCACCAAAAAAAGTATATTCCACTAGCTAATACTACTTCAGCTACTAAGAAGCAGCGAAAGTAGAGACTTAACCATATTTTCCAGTTTGGCCGCTTTTTGCCTTTACTTGCTCAGCTGGGGAATATACTTTTTTGGTGAAAAGATTTTTTCTAAGTTCAGAGGTTAAAATATTCTTCAGGTTTAAAAATTGATTTTAAGTCTTGTACGTTTGGTATTGATGCTTGTACACTTCTTTTTAATGTTTCAGATCTGAAGTATATTCACCTTTTTTTGCTCCTTCAGGGCATTTTCCAATAAATTACTATAAAATTTTACTTAACACGTAGTATAAAAATATTTTATGCTATATATATAAGAAAATTTTATCAAAATTTGTTACTTTAATAATAAAATTTTGTTATTTAAATTAATATTGAATCCTATTATTATAGTTTTTATATGAAATTTGTCTTTCATTCTTCATAATTGGTATTAAGTAATTCGAAAAATAATTATAAGAATTTAAATTGATTCATTCGTCAATAAAATTTTCTGAACTGATAAAGCGCATAAAATTATTTGAATTACTAAATACTGTAATTATAATTCCATATCTTTCAAAATAAAAATACATTATTTTTCAATAAACTGGTAATTCTGCTGATAGAAAATATCAAATTATTAAATTAAAACTTATATACCATATATAGTTTATCGCAATTAATGCAAAGCTGCTAATAAATTAGATTAATAATTTGTTATAACTTATATTATCTATGGTTATTTTTTATTAAGGCAGAATGGGGTAAGGACGTAGTTGACCGAAATGCGTTATAGGACTTTTTTTTATTATAAGATAATCGAAATTTTGATATTTGATATTGCAGTATTCTACATCAAGTTAATATCAACCTATCGACGTAGATAACTCACGGTGAATAATGCGATTCCAGTATTTACATCGACTTTTACAAACGCATCGCTTCCGAACAGCAAACAAAACTTTGCGACTTTTACAAACGCGTCGCGTCCGAACAGCAAACAAATCTTTGACAATAAAAGTGCAATAATTCTTAAGATAACTTCATATTAGGAGATATTTTTTGGAAAGTGCGAAGAATATTGAATAATGTTTATATTAAATAAACAATATTTTTTGACATTTCAAAAGTTTTTGAAAAAACCCTGGTAAACTCTTAAACCGTAATTATTGTTACTTGAGGCAAGTGCGGATCAGCACCTTGGGATAATCTCTAATTATTGTTACTTGAGGCAAGTGCGGATCAGCACCTTGGGGTAATCGCGTATTAGGCTGTTCTGGCCTCACAACGCGTTCAATTTTATTTTTTCGTGTTCTACATTCTAAATTGTTTATTAACTTATTTTCTTGAATATAACATGGTTCGCAGCTACGTCAAAAAAACCAACAGGTGCAATTATTCAAAAGAAATGAACGGAATGTGAACAATGTCCGGGATGACGATTGACAAATGAAAAGATTTCAATTAAAATTTTCGTATAAACCATTTTTTATTTGATAAAAAGCATTTTTTCATATTTCACTACACCATCTCTAACATTTCACACAACCTCCATTACACCGATTTCGATCAGCTTTAACATGCAGTCTGGGGCCATCGAAAAGTGTAAAAGAGTTTAGGTCACTATGCCTTCGTTTTTAAAAAATCGAGATCAAATGTCATGACGCCGATTCGAGCCGCTTATATGCCTAAAATGTGCAAATATTTCAACCAAAGTGGCGGCGTAATGGTAAGGCGCTTTCCTGCAGAGCTGCACGTTCTACGTTCGAGTCTCACTTACGAATTTTTTTTCAAGTGAATAAATCAAAATATTACTAGCAATGAAACTTTAGGTAAAGTCAAGTTGTTTTGTCATAGTTACCGTATGGGATGGTAGCAATTTGACGAGTACCTACTATCCCATACGTAACTATGACAAAAAGCTTGATCAGAAAACGGCGGGGATCGACGGGCTGGACCCGGATCCTATGATAAATATTTTCAAGGGGTGGGACCCGAGACTCGAACCGGGTCATCCAGAGTGGAAAGCCGAAGCGATTCCACGCGGCCAGTCCGACCGACAAAGTGTCCGGTGGTTTGGTGATGATGTAGCGACCTGTGATAGTATCTCCGCCTCTATTGAACTGACGACAATGTCATACTTCGTTTGGTCTGCGATGACGTCGTGGTTGCGGAATTCTGCATCGAGTTGAACAAACCAAATGTAAGGGTCGGGTTTCCAAAATGGTGAAGGCTTTACACTGACTCGTGCGATTGCAGCTTCCAGTTTCAATTCATTGGAGGTAGCCTGTGTTCTTTCATCCATTTTAATCTGATTGACCATAGTCACGTTCGGCTCACCACTGTCGTGAAATTGTTATATAAAAGATGAACTATCTATTTACACTTTTTGTTATTCACGATCAATATATACCTAAACGGTAACTGTCGAAATTACCTGCTGGCGACGAGCGCGTTTCGTTGCAAGCTGCATCCAGCGCAGTCTGAACGATCGCGCCGAAACTGACGGATTGCTTGCGAACGGAAACGCCGATTAGATATCGGGTTAGCCTGAGAATCGAAAAATGATATTTTTCTTTATTCTCTCAGCGAGCTGGTTTTTCGCGATCGCGCCGAAACTGACGGATTGCTTGCGAACGGAAACGCCGATATCTAGCCTGAGAATCGAAAAATGGTATTTTTCTTTATTCTCTCAGCGAGCTGGTTTTTCGATAGGATTTTTTTTTTGGTCAGGGATATCGGGTGTTTTTTCGGACCCCGGAACCGGCGATTCCACGGAATTTCCACTGCCGAAAACAAGGAGTTTCTACCCGTTTGAGAGCGGGATTTTCCTCCCCTGGGTTTTTTCGGGCCCGCAAATATTGAGGACGCGGGCCCCGACTGTTCCTTCGGACCCCCGGAACCAGCTTTTCTACGGAATTTCGATTAAATAAACAATATTTTTTGACATTTCAAAAGTTTTTGAAAAAACCCTGGTAAACTCTTGATCCGTAATTATTGTTACTTGGGGCAAGTGCGGATCAGCACCTTGGGGTAATCGCGTATTAGGCTGTTCTGGCCTCACAACGCGTTCAATTTTATTTTTTCGTGTTCTACATTCTAAATTGTTTATTAACTTATTTTCTTGAATATAACATGGTTCGCAGCTACGTCAAAAAAACCAACAGGTGCAATTATTCAAAAGAAATGAACGGAATGTGAACAATGTCCGGGATGACGATTGACAAATGAAAAGATTTTTATATTAAATAAACAATATTTTTTGACATTTCAAAAGTTTTTGAAAAAAATCCTGGTAAGTTCTTGATCTTTAAATATTGTTACTTGAGGCAAGTACAGATCTTACTTGCCTCAAGTAACAATATTTACTTATCTCTACTTAGGGTAATCGCGTATTAGGCTGCGCCTCATAACAAGTTCAATTTTATTTTTTCGTGTTCTACATTTTAATTAATTTATTTATTAACTTCTTTTTCTAGCATATAACATGGTTGGTAGCTACGTCAGAAAAACCAGCAGGGGTAATTACCGGTATATAAAACAAATGAAGGAAATACGAACATTGTCGAGATGACCCCTAACCTGTACGTTAAAGCCGATTGAAATCGGTGGGACGGAGGTTGTGTGAGATGTCGAGATGACGATGACGATTGATAAGTGCAAAGATATCAATTAAAATTTTCATATAAACCATTTTTTATTTGATAAAAAAACATTGTTTTCATATTTCACTATACCACCTCTCATTTCACAAGGGAATGACACAACCTCCGTCCCACCGATTTCAATCGGCTTTAACTTACAGGTTAGGGGCCATCGAAAAGTAACTCATGTAAAAGGGTTTAGGTCATTATGCCTTCATTTTTAGAGAATCGAGGTCAAATGTCATGATGCCGGATTGCTCCGCTTATATACCTAAAATATTGCACCCATTTCAACTAAAGCGGTGGCGCCGCAGCTTTGGTTGAAATGGGTGCAATTTTTTAGGTATATAAGCGGCGCGATCCGGCGTCATGACATTTGACCTCGATTTTTTAAAAACGAAGGCATAGTGACTTAAACCCTTTTACATGAGTTATTTTTCGATGGCACCAACCTGTAAGTTAAAGCAGATCGAAATCGGTAGGATGGAGGTTTTCCTCACCTTGTCAGAGTTCAATCCTTGTTTCTTTAACAAAGGATAACTCTAAAATGAAACAACCTATCTTAATGCGGTAAAAAGTATTTTATAGTAGATTTGTTCCTAATTTTGCTCATGCAAATTAGTCTGCGTAAATAAACTTCAAAGCGTTTTTAACTTGCACGTACGCTCTTACCTCGTTTCGGGTTAAGTGCAGAGTTGCTGACATTTTGTACGATTTTGTCGCAAATTTAAAATTCTTAAGGATGAATTATACGATAATAGCTGTGGAATGCGATTGTTGACGACCCTGTTAAATATCCATACGATCGGTTAAAATACCTTCGTTCAAAGTCCAACTTTGCAAAAACCGCTCTAAACTTACCCAAATCCACCTTAATTAATTTAAAAACTTTCCTATTTCCTAATTTGATTTAACCAAATTGTACATATTTTTACATTTAATAATACAGTATAATTTTAACAAATTGAATTTTTTTAAATTTATCTAAAGAACAGTTTTCATATTGTATAAATTTAAAAAATTCATATTAAGTATCCAACAAGAAAATTAATTGCCATCACATAAAGGAAAATAATTGTAATTTACTTATCAATGATTTCATTAACTAAAATAAGTTTAAAATTAAATTCATAAACTAATTTTATTCATAACTGTCAAAATTTTAAATAATTTAATTTCTATAGATATTTTTAGAAATTTTATTTTCTGATCGGTCAAAATTACTAATACTATATATTTCTTTTTGGTTAGGAAATTATTAAACTTAATTTTAAGAAGATAAAGAAGCTCTAACCTTATATCAGTTACCAATATAATTTAGATTAAATTTGTGTTTATTTTAATTCTTTCATTATTTTTTATGGAGTTAAATGCTCATTTAAGCATGCAAAAAGTATTTTTCTTTATATTATGCGTTACTGTTCTTTGAAGAAACTTAATATCATTAGAAGAAAAGTTTTTCCTTAAATGCTTTGGTTATTTATTTTTACGGCTTTTAATTTCCGGCAAGTCTTTGTTGAAACTATTAAATATCCTTATAGAATCATTCGAGAGCTGTATTTAATTTTTCTTATTCATTCTAACTTTAACTATGCCTTTTTATATTTTTGCAAATTTCTCCTTTAAGTTTGTCATGATCAAAACTATGATTATTAAAAGAATTATTCGTGTTTATAATTAAGTTACTTTTGGGTATTCGTAAAGGGAGTTATTACCTTATTTCATTAAAAATAATAATAAGTTAATTAAAATAGACAAGATTAAATTTCATTACAATGCTCGGAAACAATAAAGTATTAATAAATTAAATATACATTTTAATACCGCATTCGTTGTTGTTTCTTTTAACTGAATCGATTCTTAGCAACAGTTGAATCTGATGTGAGGGGGAAAAAACATCAACTAAGAAAAGTGCCATCATAAACAATGATTCATAAACGGTTTTCTCGATTTAAAGATGACAGAACAATTTTGGAAGATGAGCCAAGATCCGGCAGGCGAAAAGACGTCAGTGACCCCCGAAAAGTTGAAGATGTAGCTCGGATAACACAACATACTAAGTGTTAAATTGATGGCAGCAGAAGCGGATATATGAGTGGGAAGAAGAAAACAAAAACAACGCTTCGAAAACAGCTGGCTCTATCTTTACGACAATGAGCCCTATCAAAAGCTTACTGCTACAAATATTTTAGTCAGAAAGGAATTATTATCCTTTTTCTTCTCGCCATATTCAATCTAAAGTAGCATTCCGTGACTTATATATTTTCCTAAGATTAAAAAAGATTTTATAAGGGATTCAACTTAAACTTTGATGGTGTAACCTAATCCTTTAAAAACATTTATAAAAAGATTTTACGACTCGGTTTCTTAATAAGGTGTTATCATTTTTATAATCGTAAAATAAAAAATATATTTATTTTTTGTTTAAAAATCCCGAAATGTTTTCCGAAAGAAATGTAATTGATAAAATAACTTTAAATAATGTTTCAATAAGTTAAAAAAGTTGAAAAATTTCTCATTCATAAGTTTAAATATATATAGGTTTATTGATAATCAACTGAAAATAAAATTTCTGTTAACTTTGATTTTTAATGTTGTACAATTTATTGATCTGATTTTTTATTTTTACGATCAATAAAGTATAAATCATTAATAAATTTAATAGTTCAATATATATATATATATATTTATTCGAAAATGAAGATGCAGTAAGTTTTCTATATTATTGTTCTTAACCAATGTCTTGTAATCTGGAAACAGATTGGATGGCACAGTTAATAATGGCTTGTGTGGAACAAATTTGATGAGATAATCAAGAATAATATATGAAGAGCAATAAAACATAGCTAATTGGCAAACTAATGGCCTGAACAACGTTAAAACAATATATAAAACAGAAAATTTATCAAGTTCTGACAAAAACTAATTCAGTAAGATTTGTAATTTATGAAAATAATGCATGTAATATAATGAAAAATGAAATAAAGCTAAGAATATGTTATAGATTTAATGGCATATTTTATCGAAATTGTTTTATTAATTGTAAGTACAGATACATAACTTGGTCTTTTTCTAAATCATTTGCAGAAATTTATTCATCCGTATTTTTCCCAATATCTTTATTTATGGCAATTACATTGTAAATGAATAAGGAATATAATTTTAAATAATAAAATCAATTAGTCATAAATTGCTTTAATTTTTACATTTGAAATAAAGTTTGTAATTTAAACTTTATATTAAATTATATTAATTTTAAAAATAATAATAAATAATTCAATTCTGTTTAGGGTACAAAAGACTACACTCCTGAACAAATAGCAAGAAGACAAGTTGCATTTGAAAAAATAATTAATTGTTTCAAAAGACATGGTGCTGGAGCTATTGATACACCTATTTTTGAACTGAAGGTTTGAAAATTTTCTTTTTCTGTAATTCTATTTTTATATGTATATATATATAATAATATTCTATTGTAATGTATAGTAAACTCTCTTTAATCTGGCATCTTTCGGATTAACAAATGGCAGATTGTAAAGATACTAGTTATTATTATTGGGAAAATATTGATGTAACAGTTTATGATTAAATAAAAATGATAAATTATGAGCTGTCTGTTGATGCAGTTTGATCCATAAAGAATAGATTAACACTACACTATTTGCACTAGCACTATTTATTAACACAATTTTTTCTATTTCTAATTAAATAGAAAAAGTAAGCAGTAATCATTGGATGTTTGACTCGTAAGGTCCTTGCACCATTAAATTCCACTCAAATAACCATGAATTATCTGACAACAATAAATATGTAGGCAATATTATGCATTGTTAATCAGATAAATTGATTTATTGTATTTTATTGCTAATAATATGGATTCAGGTTAGTTAATTTAAAAAAATAAATTCCTAAAACAAACTCTATTTCGGAATTACTTTAGTATATTTAGTAATTATTGACTGGTGCTTAAAGATAATTAAAATTAGCTTTAATTAAGGATAAAAAAATTAATTTAAAGCATAATAAAATAGTTAAGTCATTAAATGTCAAACAATGACAAATGTCAAAAGTGATAAATGCCATGTAAAATACTCTTTATTTCATCATTAATATAAGATAGAAATATCAAGACTATTCTTTATATATATGTATTTCTTTATATGCTATTTGACCCACCAGTTAAATATGTAAATGATAAAATAATATTACAGTAGAAAATGCCTTGAAATTTTTGAAATATTCTTAGAATACATCAATAGCTAATAATAAATAATAATAAAGTTAAATAGCAGATAAATCATTCCTATTTGATTATCATTTGCATTTTTAATCAATAGTCAATAAGACATGATATGCAAAATAATAAACTATATTCACAGCCTAGATAGACCAATGATCACAATAATGGTAATTAGTGTAGTTTTGTTTGCAATATTCAATGGAATGCCACGGCCTGCACCTCATAAACAAATATCAAAACATTGTCCCCATTACTACATTTTTTACAAGTATAGCATAACATTTATATTTTTAATTATTTCAAAAATATTTCCATGCAGAATTACTTTAAGAATTTTTTAATTAATTTTAAATATTAGATTGATTTTAATTTTTAATTATAATTTAAATAATTTTAATAAATATTATTTTTAGGAAACACTGACTGAAAAATATGGTGATGAAAATAAATTAATTTATGATCTTGTAGATCAAGGTGATGAAAAACTGTCTCTACGATATGATTTGACTGTTCCATTTGCAAGATTTCTTGCTGTAAATAAAATAACAAATTATAAACGTTATCATATTGGTAAGGTTTATAGACGAGATAGTCCAAATGTTTCAAGAGGACGTTATCGAGAATTTTATCAATGTGTAATTTTAAAACTTTTGTTATTACTGTATTGTTATTAATATTATTGTCAAAATCTTATTTAAAATAGTAATATTCTGATTTCAGGATTTTGACATAGCTGGAAAATATGATATTATGTTGCCTGATGCTGAATGTGTCCGAATAATAGCAGAGATCTTAAATGATTTAGATTTCAAAAATTTCATAATTAAAGTAAGTTCAATGATAATGAACTCATATATGAAATTTAGAATTTTGTCTTCACCATATAGGATTTAAGAGCATTATCAATATATTAATATTCTGATAATGCATATACAGGGTCGTGCAGATAAATCCGGATTAATCGCGATGTAATTAAAAATGACAAAATTGCAAGAAAAAATAAATTTATTATAAAGAAAACTAGATAAAAACATATTTACATTATTTACAATTGCAGTTACTCTATGTAGCCGCCATCTGATGCTACAACTTTTTCCAGGCGGGTCCGGAAACTCTGACATGCACGCTTCACTCCTCTCGGTCTAACGAGGTCATGACCTCGACAATGGAAGCTTTCAGGGAGTCTTTGCTGTTGTGGTGGTTTTCGTTGACCTTTGATTCGACAACGCCCCTACACGTAATAGTCGAGGGGATTGCAGTCGGGGCTTGAGGGAGGCCACAACTCGGGCGACCAATGGTATGGGCGACTGCGGCGACAAATCGCCACTCGATCCAAATCGGCGACAAATCGCCACTCGATCAAATCGGCAACAAATTCGTCACTCCTCTTAGTCAGACCGCTTTCGATGTTTGACCCGGTCAGGAATAACTTCCTCCGTCTCAGACTCCCTGAACTTCTTCGCTGGGTCATAAACCTGCGTCTTTTTGTAACCGAACTACTCGATTATTTCTCGCGGCGACTTTCCGGCGCGAAGAGAATCGAGTATAGCCACTTTCCGATCGTGCTCTGCACGTGCTGATGACTTGGCGGCCATTTTGTGAATGCCTACTCTCTACCAAGGTCACTACCGTGTCACGTGCAAGTATAGCCAAATTCCCGCCAAAACAGAAATAGCGAAAATTCGT
>AYEL01083578.1:0-80469 GCA_000484575.1 Olivierus martensii | reverse complement strand
CATCACTGCTTATTTCTAATTTCATTATAAAGTTACTATAATAAATTTATGCATTATTTTATAATGGAAGAAAAAAATTTCAATAGTGCATCTTGATGATTCAGTTATCCCTAATGTGTTGCTGTACTAATATTGAGTATAAAATATTCAAAAAACTTCTTAAAAAATTAATGTGAAAAAGTGAGCCTTTATGAATGTTTATACAAGTTATCTTTTTAAAATCTAAGTTTTGATAAAGCTATTATAATCCTTGTCCTTTAATGAACATTTATCCTTCACTGTATGATAATGTAAGTAAAAAAAAACTATGCTTCCTATGAAACAATTTAACTTAATAAAAAAAATATTTCTAAAGATAAAATATTAGAGTTTTATTTAAAAAATGCTGTTTAAGTCTTGAAATCTTTGATAAATATAAAGAAAATTAAAATGTCATCTATTTTTATGCAATATATTGCATTTTTCATTTTTGTTTTAATGATAAAATTGGAGCAGATTTCATTTTTATTAATAAAACTGTTTGAAAAGCATTGAGTTAAATGATAGTATTTGTAGTTTTAAGTTATTCACCACCAGGCGCAGCACTGTCGCGATGCATGCAAGTTGTAATAAGAAGTTTAACATTGAGCTTTGCTACTGTATGTATTATACTGTGGTATCACTGTGGATACTCGTATTATTGATACAAGTCAAGTACCAAATTTAATAATAGATCCTCTAGTTAAAGTGGATGAGAATTTTGTCTTAATAACAGTGGTACACACAATAAATTTGATATATATAAAATAAATTCAATTTTAGAAATGCTTGGCGGGCCGCATAAAAATGTTTAACGGGCCGCAAGCGGCCTGCAGGCCGCGTGTTGCTCATCCCTGATTTAAACAATTTACAGTGGAAAATTGATCAATGATCAAATAGTTTTTTCAAAGGCAAAACTTTTTCTTCACAAAATGTAAAGATCGTATTTGATATACTTTTCATTAAATCAAAAATTTGTAAGCCAAAGGATACCTGTACATGCAACTGCCATATCTATATTTCTAAAGAGTAATAATTGTCACAAACAATATGCACACACAAACAAATGTTATTATTATTATTGATTACACATTAAAATAAAATATAACCCTGATGCATTAGAATGTAAACTGCATTTTAATTTAATGTGTTGTAAACTTGGTGAATCACTTAGATGCCATAATAATAATAATTATTATAATTATTATTAATTGTACATATATAATTAATAAAATAATTGTAATAGTAATAATTGCAATTGTTGACTGTATAAATGATATAAATCATATTGATGTATAGCCTAATGTAAAATTTTCAAATTCAAAGCTGAAATTATGCTCATGATTTTGTATTAAATAACTATATTATATACATAAATGATTTCGTATAATTCAGTCAGAATATTTTAAATTTAACAAATAAATAAAATTAGAATATTATATAGAATTTTAAAATTAATTCAATCTTTATAAATTAGAGTTTATTTCACATTATTTGTGAGAAGTTCCAAATAATTTTTGTATGAGAAGTTTTATTAATTCATTGCGTATATTTAAGAATTTAGATATCAGAATGCTGTAATCAGAATTCACTAAAATTTGCTTCGTTCTAAGAGATTTATATAATTATTTTATTTCGGAATACTGTATTCTTACTCTATTAACCAAAACACTTTACAAATTTTACATGTAACTAAATAACAAGTATCTTTATAATAAAATTATTAAAATTATAAAACTTAAAAACAATTCATCCGTACTCTAATTAGTTAAACTCTTGTTTGATCTAGCATAATATAAAAATTATTACACAATTTTTAAATTTTGGCTTACAATTTTACAATTATTTATATTTTGAATTTTGTTTATAATAAATCCGATAAAGAGCGTTTTAGAATTTTGTTCTGAAGGATTTGATTGGATACAGATGATTAAAATGAATAATAGAAAAATACTTAGAAAAAATGAAATATGACTTCAGAAGTGACAGAAATGAGAAATTAAGAAATAAATAATATTTATAACTACTTAAAATAATAATAGAATAAATAACTTATCTAAAAAGAACAATAAATAATAAATTTTGAAAAGACAGTAACTCACTATAGTTGTAGTTTGTTGTTGTAGTTATGGAACAGTCAGAAAAGTTTAAAACACTTGATAATTATTAGTAAGATAATAAAAATTTTCAAAGAAAAAGAATATCGATTATTGTAAAGCAGTTAGTGAATATTATGCAATACCGTAAATAAAGTATACATTTTTTTGTTTAGCTTTTTTATTCATATATAGACTTTTCAATTTATTGAAAACACATAAATGTTAAGTTAAAAAATTACGGTTTTTGTGTTAGACTAATTTAAATCGATCGAATTTTTTTAGGAATGTTATTTTGTCGTGAGCAGGCGATGAACAGACTTAGATCAATATAAATGACCAATATTTTTAAGCTATAGAAATTTTTATATATTATTATTGAAAAATTCTTTCACAAAAAATCTTATTTAAAATCGTTTTATTGGCTATAACTTTTCAGCTATCAGTTATGGCTTTCAATAGTTATTATATAAATATTCATGTTTTAAAAATAAACATCAGTGAAATGTTGAATAATAGCGTAAATATTATAATTAGCATAACTTGAAACATTCTTTCTAGTTTAAATAAAATTCATTTATTAGATAATAATGTTCAGTATCAAGAGTTATTTGTTGTAAAAGTAATATGATCTATTTTTGAATATGCAACACTTAGAATCGAGCTTATTATTTAGTACTGTTGGAAAATCTAGATGTTATTTAATTCGGACATCAATAATTTTATTCTTGTTATAAACCTGATGTAAAATTATATATTGTTTAAAACATCAATGAATATAGACGGTCTTTGGTGATAGAACTATATATTATTAATTAATAAAGTATCCTGTTTCAGTTTGCTATTTAGGCTGAACTCACACGGACCACAACAGAACCACGCCACAACCACAAAACAGTGGTTGCTTGTGGACGGTCGTGAATTATAATTATATTACTATAGAAACGCATAATCTAACTCAGACGGACCACTAAACTGAAGTCGGTTTCAACGGCTGTCGCAATTTGTGGTCGATATCATCCACAAAATTGTGGTCGTCAGTGGTTGAGCGCAACTCAAACAGTGCGACATACCGATCACTAGCCGCCGACTGCGCTTCCTGTCAATCAGCAGTCGGTAACGGATTGCGCGTATATACGCGCAGTCCCTTACCGACTGCGCATATAAGTGGTTCGCGAGTAGTCGATTTCGGCCACAACCCACACACGGTAACCGCCGTTTTGTGGTCGTGTTGTGGTTCGTGTGAGCTCAGCCTTACAGAAATTATTTCCGCTCTAACGCATCACTTAAAGAATGTTTCATCGAACTTCTTCTATCGAAATAGACCTGTAAGTTTTGTAGGTAGACTGGATATCTTATAAATGATGCTAATTTCAAAAACGAAATAAAAAATATATATACTGATATTGTCCATTTTTTTTATCAAAACTAATGTTTATCTGAATTTTAGAGCTATTATTGATATTCATCTAATAGAGTGCAGTATTTAAACTCGACTGAACTTTAATATTTATTAATAATATTGAGCTTGAATAAACAGATTGAATCTTAAAAGATAAATTTTGATAGTATGATTTGAAAGATTATAATAAATAAAATATTTTTTTGTATTAAATTTAAATAAATAGAAATTAAAAAATATTGTAATTCGTAATAATTATTTTATTTCTTATATTAACCATGACAAAAATTATTCTGTTCCAAATTCAAATGAAGCTTTCAATTATTAAATACAGTATATATTTTTCATTTAATATTCTTTTATTTGTAATTAATAATAAAATATTTCTTCTCTATAATTATTTATTCAGTACCGAAATTTCAGAAAAAAATTCTTATTTTTATGATAGAATATCATTATTGAGAAAAGAAACGAAAAATAAATCAGAATTCAAATTCTGTGCATAGAAAAGTCTACAGTTTGCCATTTTTCCATATCTTTATTTACTATAAGGTTTTGTAAAACTTTGTCAAAAGTTTTATTCGGAATAAATAAATAAATAAATGTAACGTCTACAGAAAAAATCTATTTTAGGAAATGTGAATACGTTTTTAATAATTTAAAAATAAATATAAAATAACGTAAATATATAAAATAATCATTTATAATAGTCGATGGTAGAATGTGGAGAAAGAAAGCAGAATGACGATATCGTGCATCACTTGCAGTCTTTACGCTGATAAAACTACTTTGGGAAATCAACAAAGTGCTACGATCTAGTACCCTACAATAAATTAGAGGAAATTGCAGTCTACCAATTACTTGACAAAAATTTTGTTTTATATAAACAAAACAGCTTTTCATCATTAATTCCTCATGAATGAATTTTGATATCGATTAAAAATTAAATTTTAGCACATTAAAATACTTTTGTTTTATATAAACAAAACAGCTTTTCATCATTAATTCCTCATGAATGAATTTTGATGTCGATTAAAAATTAAATTTTAGCACATTTAAATAAGTATAGTTTATTCTGAAAACTATATTTATATTCAAGATATAATTAATAAAGATACTGGAAAGTAACAAACTATATAGATTTTTCTATAAAATAAATTTGAATTCTGATTTATTATTATTTTTTCTATTCAATAATATTTCTTGGCGAAAAAAAAAAAGAAATTTTATTTGATATTTCGGTGCTGAATAAATAAATTGAATTCTGATTTATTATTATTTTTTCTATTCAATAATATTTCTTGGCGAAAAAAAAATAAATTTTATTTGATATTTCGGTGCTGAATAAATAAATTATTGATATTATCGAAAAAAATATATTAAATTATAAAAATGTATTTGATAACTGAATACCGTTTTTGCATTTTGAACAGAATAATTTTTATTATGATAATATAAAAATAAAGAAGGCATAAATGTTACAAATTATTATATAATTAACACTTATTTATAGTTAATATTGAAAAATTTTTAATTATTATAATTTTCCAGTTCACGCTACCAAAATTATCATTTCGAGAATTCATCTGTTTATTGATACTTAATATTATATTAAAAGTTTAATCATATACAAGTTTTAGATAAAAAAAATAATGGTTAACAATAACATATACGAGTATTGTATTCATATAAAATTAAAATATAAATTTTATTACTAATAAACATAAAATGCATTAAATTAGTTTATATTGCGAATTTCTTATCTATAAAATTGCCAATAAAATTCAATAATTTATGATTAAGAACTTATTCTACTAAGAAAAATAAAAATTTATATTTATTTATTTGTGAGATCTGAATATTGAAGAATGAAAGAGATCAATACAGTATTTTGTTGGGGAAAAAAATCAATGAAATAGGATTACTAATATAAAAGAACGGTTTATTTGGAAAGCTTCTGAATTTTAAAAGTTTTAGTTTTGTACACATACTTTTATCAAAAAGTATATATATCAGATAAGAAATAACACACAAGAACACTAAGTTTATATAAAAGAATTTCAAGAGGCAAGATGATTAAAAAAGTAATTATTTTTCTTTAAAATTTTTATTAATAAAGTTTAAGTAATTTTTTTATATTTAAGGAAAGAAAATATTTATTATTTAAGTGAAGGAACTTTTTTATTATATTTAACTTCAGTATTTAATATAATAAAAAACTCCTTCACTTTAGTAAACTGTTTTTTAAAAGTTAATTTGATTTCTACTTTAAAGATTATCAATCAACCGTGTAATTAAATTTATATATTTTTTTATTTAAATGAATTATTATTATAATTCATAATTTAAATGAAAATAATTTTATTGACAATAAATCAATATCTGTAAAGGGAATTATATGTTTGTCTTATGTATTTTGTAATTAGGATTTCAAATTTCATTCCAAAGTATTGTTAAATCAACACATAAAAATCAAAAATTTTCAAAGTATTGAAATTCAAATTTTAAAGATCTGATGCAAATTTATTTTATTGAAGTATATTTTATAAAAATGCTTTTAATATTCTCAAAGATATATTAAATATTAATTATTTTGATCAATGGAAACATAAAATAACTTATTTCAAGCAGTTATTTCTATTTGATTTCTAAAAGATAAAATTATTATTCAAAGTCAATAAGCTTAAGGCATAATTTTGATTATTAAAAAAATGGAATGCATAAATTACGATATTTATCTCCAATATTAAATAAACCGAAAAATATAGTAGAGAAATATATAATTAAATTCCAAAAGAGATACTCGTAAACTGAAAAATTCAATAACGGTAAACTGTATATTAAAAAATCCGAAATAAAAAATTTTCTTGCATTATATTTTTATACCTATATTTATGTTTAATTCCAAAAAGTAAAAATTATAAAAAAACAACACGATTCACTTGATTTCTTTCATATACAATATACAGTATGGAGTGCATCCATACGATGGAAAGTAATGCATTTTTCGCTTAGCTGTTTCCATAGCAATACTCATGGAGAAGCAAAGGATGCTTGATATTAGTTCAGAAGTCAATAGTTAAATCTGCAACTTTGGATTTTTTCTTTGTTTCGTTTCCAAGTTTGAGAGTAACTTTTAGAATATTTTTAATACTTCAGATACTTTCAGAAATTTGTTATATAAAATTGCAATATGCATATATTTAAAAAAATTTTTTTATAAATATTTTAACTTTGTTTCTATGAAAGTAATTTTATATTTTTATTTTTCATTTTCCCTCATTTCTAAAGTAAAATAAACTTCATTATTAGTTTTTCATTTAATTAAATAAATATGTAATTGTTTCAATTCCAATTTTAGAGGCACATATAAATGAAAGAATCAGATATATTACTGAAAGAAATTAACAATCCCTTTAAACATAATTTTGACAAAATTTAGTATTATTGAATCTAGAATAACAAATTTGTTTACTGCAATAAAAAAAGAACAATTTATAATAGTTTCCTTTATCTTTGCTGATTTTTCTTACATTATTTGAAAAAAATTAATTATATAAAATAATTATATTAATGATAAAAGAAGGATGATAAAAGCATGAGTTTTTATTTTTTTAATTTCTAAACAAGAATTAAATTATTGATTAATTTTGAAGCAGTTTCAAAATAAACTTTATTTTTAACAAATACTAAAACACACACACACACACACACACATATATATATATATATTTGATGTATATATTATATATTTAGTATTTGTTCGATATAAAAATATATATAGGCCTAAGTATCTTACATAAATTTACCAAATTGAAATAATTTTTCATTTTCGTTATAAAGTATCAAATAAAGAATTTAGCTTTAAATATTCCTTATTTAAACAAATAATTTTAAAAATAATGATGATCTAGTTTTAAGAATAATCTTATAATTTCCGGAAGCAAAATGGACAATTTTCTTGTCGAAATCTAAGCTGGTTTTTGTTTTATTGAAGGCATTTGTTCATCCTCCTGTCATCCCAAATTTATTGTCTCCAAGGGAGGTCAGTTATCCTCCTTCTGTCCCAATACTTCCATTGACGTCATGATAATGATAGATGAAGTAAATATCGCTCGCAGACATCCATGTCAAACATTGTAGATAACAAGATATTTAAAAATCAAGCTTTTCTTATATTCCTTTCCATGACATAAAATAATCAAAAATAATAAATGTGTTAATTCTACATCGTATTAAAAAAATGATCAATTAATCGAGAAATATATAAAACTTCACGGCATCACTCTTTTGCTGATAATTAATTTTTTGTTTTATTACTTTTGTTTGAAAATCCTGTCAAAATTTTGAATTGATAATTCAACATCGTTAATTTATGGATTCTTATCAAATTTAGAGAAGTTTATGAATAAATAAACTAAATAATAAAATAAATCAAAAAAGAGAATACAAAAAGTTGGGTTTGTTGGCTAGAATGACAAATGGCCAATGGCTTGACACGTGGGTGATGCTGTAATTATTTGATCCTGAAATGACATGGTGTGACATTTGACCCGTGACCCAATTACGACCTTTCCTACTATCTCATTCATCAATATCCGCTAAAGCAAAAGAAGACCAAAGTTTGGAATTAATTTCTCACAAATATCAAATCTTATTATTATATGCTAAGTAAATTAAAATAAACCTCATATAACTTTTTATATTATTAAACGGACAGAATATGCACATATATAATATTCATTAATTCACATTTTCTATTGATCTCGTTCATTGAAAAAGTATAAAGCTTTTTATGAGATTCTTTCTCAAGCAAAAAATTTCGACATCACAATGCATAAATTAATGATAATTTCCAATAATTTAAATTTATTTTTATGTAAAAAGTATTACATAAATTTTTCTTTTAAAGAGGAAAAAAAATGCCTTCTAAATGATATCACGTTCGCATTTTTTTCTTTTTACATTTGATAAATCTCTTCAATATTTATTTTTCAAACTGATAAATTTTGCACACATTTGATTTACATGTTACACAGAATTTATTATTTTATATAAAAATAAATACTGTAATAAAAATTTAATATAGAAGGAAAATATGTAAAATTTGAATATCAATATTTATTTTATCGCTAGTTTGACTTCTTATCTGCTAAATTATATATAATTTACTTGTATTTTGCTTTTTTGTTTTTTAAAATAGAAATACAATTTTTTATTTTCGATTTTGTGAAGATGAAGGTTGGAATTATTTAAACTATTCTAAGAACAAAAATGATACTTTGTTCTATTAAATCGATAATTTATCTACATTTATCCGGTTAATTTGCGAATTTATCTTGTAATCAAAATTACTAGTGAAGATTTATCCTATTACGTAAATTTACATAATATATGGAAATCGCTGCTCATCTTATGCATTAATTAGACTTTATAAGCCTCAAAGATGTTCTAATCCAATTATTTAATAGACAAATCTATAGTATATTATCTCAAATTACTGGAAAGTTCTAGTTTACATATAGTAATCTCAACTTCTAATATGTCTTTAATCCATCTTTTGATTATGCATCAGCTTCACTTTGTCATCCAATCTATCAAACGGAATGAATATTTCCTTATAGATAATTCGATACCTAGCTATATTTATTTACATTAAAGTCCATTAGGAAAAAGGGATTTAAAAATATGATCTCAAATCTTAGTAAATTGATTTTTCTTTTGACATCCGTTAATAAATCTTAAAATATATTTACAAATTCTATGTAATCAATTCTTGTTATATCATTTTTAATTTTAATTACTATAATTCATAGTACAAATTCGGTGTTGAAGAAAAAAGGAAATTATAAGAATATCCCTTTAAGCTTATGAACCTATATAAATGGAATCTGCCAATAGCTAAATGACATCATCTTAACGAATTAGCTGGAGGATCCGGGATCGATTCCCGTTGATCCCATTCTTATATCTCTTCGGTCAATCTCATATCTGATGGAGTACTCAACTAGTGAAGAATACCCCAACAAGCTCTTCGAGATATAATCTTTTAATGCAATTTTAAAGCAGCGTAAACTTTAAAACAAACGACCAACAGATGAGAACATCTCTCTCACTCAAAAGAATTGAATTCGGTAATGGAATGTAAAACATCAACGAATATATTTTCCATTATGTTATTAACTTGAGGACATTTTTCTACATAAAAATTTTTTATCATTTTGAAAATTTTAATTTTTTTTATATAATTCTGTTTTTATTAATTGTTTTTTACGTTCATGTTATTATAATTATACTATTATCCTCCTTCTGATATGCTTATATATAAATTTGAACTTTTTATCTTCCGATAATAAACCTATTATTATTTTCTATATAAAATATCTATCAATAGTTCTGTACAATGGCAATTATAACCTATTGATTTTTTCGTTGAAAAGTCATCGTAAACATTGCTCAGAATTATTTAATTTAATTAACATGATTGTGAAAAATTAATGAAGTTATCGTAAAAGTTTCACGAGAATTAAATTAAAATTTATTTTATTTTAAAAAGAAATTTAATTTAATAAATTTATAATTGTTTTCACTTTAAATTTATAATGAAAAAAAAAAACTATATAGCTGGTATTTATCATGAATGACATTATAAAATGATTTTATTGCGTTAACAATAAAGCAAGTTATTAAATATATAAAAATATATAATGCTTTTCTTCTCTTCTATCTTTATATTAAGTAGAATGATTAGCAACGTGTTCTAATATAATCAAGCCATCGATGAATATATGATAAGTTTATTGATATTTCTTTTATTCAGATTTCTTTCTGGATAAAATAAATTTTGAAAAATCTCATAAAGAAAATTTTAAGAAGAGAAATAAAAATTTTTAATTAAATTAAAATTTTTATTTAGCCCAATTTGGCAAGCATTAAACTCACTCATATAATAATTTTCATTATGATGAAAAGTTTTAATTTTGAAATTCTTCATTACTTTCCATTAAATTAGATGCATTTAATTTAATCATCCAAAAGTTTTAATTTTTGCCGATTATTTATGTATGTGGAATTTTGTCATGTCCAAATATTTAATTATAGCTATAATAATTTTTATATATAAAATTTAAAGAAAAATAGAATTATATGGGAAAATTTTTAAATTCGATTAATGACTACCGATTTAATCATGTTTAATTTATTGGATATACCACATAACAATAACTTCACACATTAATTTATTCTCATGCGGTTTATACTAATATATAGTATGCATACTAATTTATTGGATATACCACATAACAATAACTTCACACATTAATTTATTCTCATGCGGTTTATACTAATATATAGTATACTTCCATCAATATAATTAATGTGTGCGAGTTATTGTATAGCATATTCAATATATAATACTCTACAATCAACACCCATATAACACGAAACTTGTACAATATGGTTTCTCTCTAACACATTTAGAGTAATTCACACATAACATTGTACATATATAATAAGATTTCGTTTTAATATAGTTAGAAAATTTTAGTTAACTACATATAAAATTATATTTTTAAGTTTCTATGTGGAGAAAAACTCTGTTATTATGTCTGATACAAGTTTTAAACATTTCAATTCTTTTTTGTGAATCTTCGTTAGAATTATGCAAAAAAATTATTGGAAATCCTCGTATTTTATGACCCTTGGATTGAAAGGATCACAAAGTTCAAAAGGAGACTTCAAAAATACTTGCTCATGAAATTTATAAAAATCTATCATGCAAAAAGCAAACAAACCCAGGTTACTGATTTTTTAAAACCAGTAGATGTACGAAATCGACAGTTGAAAATATTCTGCAACAAAAATCTTTTCGTTTGATTGTGCTTATCAGCGATGAAGAGAAAAAAACTTAAATGAACTTACATTATTTGATATAGTGTATCACAGTTTAATAAAAAAATTAAGTTTCTGATAATTATAAAAAAAAAATAGTATATTTTTATTAGCCTTTTAAATGTAACATCCCTTTTTTGTACTGGTTCTTAGTCCCACAATTTCTCCCTATACAAGATTTTATAGCAACATAACTACCGTGTTATACGAGGCTTACCTGTATTTTAAAAATGTCAGGCATCTTTTTATTGAAATTTTTATAAAATTTTGGTTATGCTGCATATATTACAAGTTAGATGATACCAGTAACCAAAGTTAAAACTATAGATGTGATCATTGAGAAAAACAATAAAAGAACAAAACTATAAAGCTACGATTGTAAAACAAAAACTGTAAAACTGGTCGGGGAGAAAGAAACGTTTCCCACGACTTACTGTCAAATCTCAAATAAAACTTGTTACGAGTTTGCATATTATTTCTTCACGTTTTTCAAAATTTAAATTGTTTTTTTACAATTTAAAAATATAAATATTTTTTTTGTTTTCATTTTAAGTTGACTTGGCGTGAGCATTCTGAAAATATTTTTATTGATAAATTGTTTCGATAGATAAGAAAATATTTAAATCAAGTGCAGAATTAACATTTCACGCATTAAAAACTGTTAAAAAAACTAAACAATTATAGTTTCAAATAACGTAAATTAGTGTAAAGCATAATTAGGTTACTAATATAAAATGCGAACAAATTTTTAATTGAAAGCACAAAAATATTTTTATATTCTATCAGAAAATTGTGCATTATTCTAATATTGTCATATGTAGTACAAAAATTATTAGTTTAAGTAAATTCACTGTTTTAGAGGCAAAAAATATCAATTTTCTTGAATAATTGAAACAATTTGAGTAGTTACAAAATTTCTCATCTCAAAAGCAATTAACATTTGTAGTTTAAAAATAATAATTTTGCAGCATATCATTACAAAAGAAAAAAAATTCAATTCTTTCATTATCTAACGGTAATAGAATTAATTTAATTGCTTAGAAATAAATACGATTTTAATTTAAGTAATAATCAATGCAAATTTATATAATGTAACATTTATTAAAAATTTTCTGCGAATGCTAAGCATTTAAAAATTGATTCTTACGAGAATTCGAGAATTAATTTTTAAAAGAACATAGTAAGTTTCATGAGATCATTTCTTTCTTAATTAAGAAAACATTACTAAAAGTTGATGGTACATAAATTTGGCAAAAAAATGAGCTATTAATAGCACATTTATAACTTTATGATAGATAGCAACCAACAATTTGATATATTGAAGCGAGTGGCCAGATACGAACCGATGTCTAATATTGTAACGGATAGACGAGTTATGGTTAATGTAAACGGACAGTCAGCTGTAAATTTAGGAAGTAAGCTAGGATATACATTATCCTCTTCCAGTCTAAAAATCATTTTGGTAGGCCCGACACTTCGTCACTTCGATTGCCAGTGTATATCAAGCTGCTCTTAGGTCTAACAGTTTCCCCATGGACTATCAGAAGTGGCAAAGTGATAAACGACAATTCCTCCAATAGGTACTTGCCTTCTATCTTCTGTCATGTGGTAAAATATGTTGAGTGCTTATACAGTAATTCCATAGGGTTGGATATTCTAAATTATACTTATATTACAGAAGTTGTTCCCAGGTTTTTCCATATACATAAAAATATATTGAATTTTAAAAAATAGCATTATATAAACTTATCTTATATCAAATGCATTTCACAAATTTAATTTTTTTCGCTATAACAAATATTTATTATATTCTATATTCGAGAAACTTTCTAATGTACAATATCATATATAAATTCTACATTTCAACAAAACAAAACTAGCTAAAAATCTATTAAAATGATTAAATTTCACTGAAAATAATACCGAATTTAAAAAAAATAACATTTTTGGTAAGCTTAAATCATAAAATCAATTTTTAATATTTTTAAACAAATAAAATCATAAAGATCTAAGATTGTTTAATTATACAGTATATGATTATTGATACAGTATCATGATTAATATTTTTAATAATAATCGGCTGAATATCAATATTAATTAAGAATATTTAAATAAAAAAATTAGAATTAAAAATTATTTTGAATAAAATCACAATAAGTTGAATTTAATTAAAAAAAATCATATTCTTTCTTCATCAAATATTTGAAATAATATGTTGTTATTAAGTTTTATTTTTTAAACGGAATCTAATCTGATAAAACATTCCATTTTAATAAATTTAGATTAAAAAAATTTGATACTCAGTCATTAAAAAATAAAGCAGGTACTGATTCTCTGAAGTGGTTTATAGAATCAAAAGTAATAATTAGAAAAAATCATTGTAATAATCATTTTTCATTTTGAAGAAATAGTCAAAAAGAGATAGAAGTAATAATCATTTTTCATTTTGAAGAAATAGTCAAAAAGAGATTGTGTAGTTATTACAATATATAAAGTGTTTAAAATAACAAACAAAAAAATAGTGTCAATATTTTGTAAGAATGTCTTTCATTGAAATATAAGTTAGAAAGACTAAGGGCATTTTATAAAAATAATTTTCAATAATGAATAAAGCACATTCGAAAGACAAAGTACGAATTTGAAAATTAAAAAGTTCATTGACAAATAACGAAAGATACAACTGTTTAAATATGTATAGGAGTTACTCAAATATTGAATGATAGAAGTATAAAAATAATCAGAATTTAGTTAATCTACATAAGTGACTAGTTTTTTGAAACAGTTCATTTAATAATAAATAAACAAATATAGTTAATATTTTATTATTTTTACGGAATTTTTTGTGCATATTTATTCGTTTAGTCAGCATCTTTTATTTATCCTAGTATAAATTTTTCATTTATTTTGATATCCATTGAATGCGGAAAATTTTGGAAAATGCTTCTAGATTTTTTATTTTTTATAATTTTGAGAAGAAATTATATATCTTCGTAAAATATTGGAACTTCTTAAAAATATGCTTTTTATACGCATTTTTAATAATCTATTAATAGTAATCGTCTATAAATATTAATTAATTAGTATTATTTTAAGTCCTGCAAATAAAATATTCATATATTTCCTTCAATTGGTTATCTCTAAATTATTAAACAAAATATGAAATGAAAATAAAAAACAATTCATTTTTGAGCTATTTTCCATCATTTATTTTTTACTTTGCTATTGTTCACATATATTACTTAAGTTTCAAAGATTGACTTTGCATTTTTGCTGACAAATACAGCAATTTTTTCAATCCAAAAATGAAATGAATAAAATTAAAAATTCGTCTAAAATAAAAAAAAGGTTATACATAGTTTTATAACTTTACTCTTTTGAATTTCTCTCCAAACTGTCTTTGAAGTGTTTTATAGCAAAACTTAAGCCCCATGTTACTATATTTAGAGGTCATTTATTACAAGATACACTAGTATTTTATCAAGTTCAACTTTTGAAACATCGACTCCTCTATGGATCTGTTAGGTTCTGAAAAATTGTGAACTTGATCTAAATTCAGGTGAATAAAGAATCTGTCACAAAGCACTTCGTCTAGTTTTTAAGCGAACCTACATGTCACAAATAAACTGTGCCAAAGGGCGATAGAAGAAAGAATTCTTTTGTTGAAAAGTCCCGAAGAGTGACGTGAGATATAGGAAATTCTTCTTTAAATATTGAACAGATGGATAAAGTTGGTTTACATTTTCTAGAAGTAAGTACAGTATATATTAAATTTAAATTTCTCTAGAACTTTTTTTAACAATTTATGAAATCTTCATTATAAAATCATTTATTAAAAATAACATGGAACATTTCTGTACCTTGAATTTACATATTATATATAGAAAATTACTGTTTGACAGCTTTAAATTAATTTAATATTTCAAAAATTATTTTATCGAATATTAAACACATTTTCATATTTTTTATATTTAATAACAATAATTTCATTAATTATATTT
Organism: Olivierus martensii; assembly: GCA_000484575.1. Taxonomy (NCBI): domain Eukaryota; kingdom Metazoa; phylum Arthropoda; class Arachnida; order Scorpiones; family Buthidae; genus Olivierus; species Olivierus martensii. Next base: position 65,065 of record AYEL01083578.1, on the reverse strand, counting down.
TAGTTGATGTGCATTTTAAAATTGCATTCAAAACATTGTAACGATTTGACGTTAAAGTATTCCTCGGACAATTAATTAAACAATTTTATATTCGAAAACAAAAATTAAAAATTATCAAAATTTTTAAGTCAAATACAATCTTATGTTTATTAAAAATTTCGATGAAAATAACAATAATTTCATCTGAAATAATTATAATAAAATATATTTATTTTTATTCATAGATAGAACTTGCTATCCAATAAATGAGTAGCCTCGAAGAAAACAATAAGAAAGAATACAACAGATGTTCCTGGTTGCTTCTTTCAATGAAAATATTTTATATATATAACAGATGCAAGACATAACTCATATTTCAAATTTTTTTATTTTTTATTATTTTAATAAATGACGCTTAAATTTTAAGAACTGTTTCGGTATCATCGACCTTACAGTTGGTTGTAAGATCTTAATTAAGTATCGACTGACTTTGAAATTTTCAATTATATTTCTGTGACAACAGCTGACTCAAAGCACGAAAATGCGTAACTTTTTTTAATCTATTATGAGAATTAATAAAATAAAAATTCTTTTTAAAAATGTAATAGTTTTTGCTAATTTTATTTTTGAAATTAATCTTTATTTGTCATAATTAAAATGCTTTTCTAATTAACACGCTCTGATTAAAAACTAAAAATTTATTGTTAGAGGTAAATTAATTATTTTTATTTTTTTGGAATTAGAAAATATATTATTGAACAATTTTTGTCGTAAAGATCTATTCGTAGAACATTTTAATATTTATACGCGTGTAAAGGTTGTAAATAAGTTGGTATGAAGATATATGAGAAGATAAAAGAAAGAAAAAAAATTACACAGAGTTATTTTATGCAGGTATAATCCACAAAATGATGCTATTTATTGCTGAATACATGGACGAGTTATATAATTTAATTTAACTAAGTTCTGAATTTAATATAAATAATTTAAAAATCTTATTAAAATCATCCATCCTAATGATGACTTATGTATTAAATACGGTAATTTTGTTAGCGGATGCTTTCTATAGTTATTTAAAATTAACTTTTCAGAAAAAACATTAACGAATAAATCAAACTTAAAACTAATGTTATGTGAACTTAATTCAATAAAAATTTATTTATTATGACAACTCGAGTATATTTCAATTTGTGTGCATGTTGCGGTAAGTTATTCATATGATTTTTCAAGCTTCAAAAGTTTTAAATGCGAATAAAAATTTAAAATTCACTCTCATGTAATTAAGAAGTCTACCATACTTAAATTATAATGAAAAATTCGTTAAGAACTAACATTAAAGTCGATTTTTTTTATTTTTCTAACATTGTTTTACGGTTTAATTCTAACGCAGCTAATGATAGAACAAGTAAATCAAATAAAACATATAAGCTAGGTAAACATAGGCTATATTTATCTACATTTACAAATAAAAAAATCTTTATTAATAATCAAAATGTCAAATTTTTAAAATTTTATGTCACCATCTTGTAATTAAATTGTTTTACGAAATTCAAAATTAATGGTAAAATAGCTTATGTAATAAGGAACAGTCTCATGAAATTTGAATGCATTGGGATGCATTGACAAAAACTGAATAGGTGATGATTACATAAGACATTTGTATAAAATGCAGTTAAAATTCTTTCAAATGAATCATTCGTGTGCGGTATAGTTTCAAAAATATTGATTTTTTTAAATTTTGAATGGCCGTCATTTTGTAACGGTACAGCATAAAAATCTCAAAATTAATAGATCTATACTTCTAATAATACAGAATGACTTGTTAATATATAGATGCTTGGAGATATTTGGATTTTGCAATATTTTGCGAACGAACAGTTAGACGATGCGTGAGAAAATGAATACATAAGAATATTCTTTTGAAAAACAGCTAAAAATCAATAGAATGTAATGTATCATACGAATTTATTATATTTCTCGAGATTATTTTCTATGTTTAATAATTTTTAATATAAAATATATAAATTATATCCGAATAACTCTCATTTAAATTGTTTTAAAACATTAACAAAAATAATAGCACTAATTCGGACATGGCTATAAATGGTTGAGTTGCCGGGAAGCATATTTTTACTGTAGAGAAAAGAATTTTGGGAGACATAAAAAGGGATCCATCAGAAGTTCTGACCAGCGGGTTGCGCCCATTATTATTGACATGATGGCCAAAAATTGTCCGTTTTGCCCATTACAATGCACGACACTCAGCGGTGGTCTCTCTAACATCCGGTACTTTTCTTTTAACTGCTGTCTGCTCCGATTCACACAGTCTGGTCGCCAAATGTCCTAATCTCTTTTATTTCAGTCCTACTGGCGGAAAATGACAATGGACGAATGGCACAGGCCAGCATTTTCTAGCCTCTCGATTCGCATTATGAAATGAATAATGATTATTTTTCTATCTCCTTCAATACATCGTCATAAATGAATGAAAATGAAAACATTACTTTTTATGCCTCTATGTTTTATACATCAAATATTGTTATATTAAGCCGTAAATATTTCATTTTTTCCCGAAGATAACTACCATCTAAATATGTTTTTTAATTTAAAATCTTGACAAGAATGGCGATAAGGATATATTTAAGCGTTTTATTTATATTCTTTTTTTTATCAGTATAATAAAGATTTGTTTATGGTGCAAACTTTATTTTTATATTTAAGTACCGAACATCATACTAAGCATTTTGACATCTTTAAATACGAATCACGCCATTTTCTAAAAGTGCAAACGATCAAAAAAAGTTGTTAACAGGATCCATAAAATAAAAATCAATAAAAATTGGTGATGTTTTTAATTAATTTAATAAAAAAAATTGCTGCTAAAGTATCAAGTTAGTACATATATCTGTTATAAATTAAACAGATTAAAAGATAAATTTAAAACAGAGATGACAATTATTTAACTTTCTCAATTTTTTTAGTAATCGAATTGTAAATTTAAATATTCATGAAATCTTTGAATGAGTTCGAAAGAGAAATGACAAAGGAATGAATTGAATTTAATTAAAACTTCATGGAAAATCTTACAGATAGAACAGGCAATTTTCTAGGAAACTAAATGAATATGTTAACACAGTAGACGCATTTTCGAGATTAATTTTTCACGTTTTATTATTTCATACCGAAAATTAAATTATTCTCCCTTCTATCCGAAACGTGAATGATGAAACGTTTTAAACATTTAAATAAATTAAATATTTTATTTATATAATTATGTTCGAAAAATCATTTCTTGATAACCGATTTCTGAAATTATTCATTATCCGATCTCGACATTTTTTTTCTTTTCGCTAATAAAAACCGCTTAGTGAAAAAAATTTATATATATAATTTGTGTTGCCACAATCTAAAATTCTTAATGAAAACTTAAATTTTTACAAAAGAAAGATTTTATTTTCTATAATAGGCGTTGTGTTAGTTTAATTGAATTTATCCTCGCCATTATCTCTCGCAGTATAATCGCCTACATTATTCAAATTTTAATAATTTTCTTTCTTATCGTGCAAACGTTTAATGTACTTCTTATTTAAGTTTTGGCATTAAAAATTTAAAGAATTGCTAAAAATATATATTATATATATATTGCGATAAAAAAAAGCGTGTAAGAATATATAACTGAACAAATATGAAGAAATCTTGGATGATAAATCCCAGTATATTTCCTGAGTGAGGGGACCTGGTCCAAACAGGAAAAGTCAAAGGAAGGAACTTTATCCTACATGACACCAGCTAGACATCAAAAGAATCGTTGACCTTTTCTGAGAATAAATGTTTACATATGTTCGGCTTTTTTCATACAATAAATTCTCTGGCATTTAACAGACAAAAATACATGTGGAACCTTATACAATTTTATATCTATTTATTACAAAAAGTTTTTATGTTGATGCTAAATTTATCTTGATATAATGCATTCCTGCCATTTTCGCCATTTTTTACATGTAAAAAATATTTAATTATAAAATTTATACATGATTAAAGCAGAAAGATAAGCATATCATCGTTTTATCTGCTTAATCTAAACGTTAGAATATTAATTAAAAAATGAGAGAAATATTAAAAGAAGACATTTAATATGACTGTTTTCAGTAAATACTGCAATTTCCGTTATAAACATTCTCGTATTTTGAATTTGATAAAAACTTGTCGAAAGAGTAAATTTTTCTATACATCAAATTTTTTACCAAATCGTCTCGAAATAAAATCAAAAAGTGAATGGGACATGTGACAAATGGAATATTAGAAGACGGTAGTGACAGGCGATAAGATAGTAATCGAACCGATGACGTTGTCACTAAGAGCATCACTTATCATCTGCACATCGCTACTCTTAAGATATTTTATATTATATAATATATATTCAAACAGCTGACGGGAAAAATTTAAAAATAATATTTATATAAATGTATAGAAGACTGCACATTGATAACTTTGCCTTACTGTATTTTAATATAAACAATTATTCATTTTTTTAACAGTTATTTTCAAATTATTTTTAATTATGCTACAGAATTATTTTAATTTCTGATATACATATATATACTTTTTGATATGATTGTTTAAATATTTTCCTGAATAATTCAATAAGAATATTAATAATTTTAATGCAGAAATGTGCTGAAGGGAATAGGTTTTCTTACATTACAATACTTATTAAATTATACCTAACATTGTTCACTGCATAATAGCTAAGTTTAGGTTTACTTGGCCTCAACAAATTACGTCATCTGTAGCGTCATCGTCAAGCTAACGTCACAACTTATACGCCAATGATATAACGTCACATTGATGCTCCACTGACGTAAGTAACGATGTCCCACGTTTTTTCTGTAGCAAGCCGCGAATGAGAAAAATATTTTAAATCTAATATTCCAAAATTTAAAATTATCAATATAATACATCTAACTTCACTGAAGTAGAGTCCACAAAATTATATCATCATTAATTGTTGAAATTGATGACGTCACAAAAATTATTTGTATCATATCTATTTTGCTATAATAAGGTACCAATGAGGAACGATAGATATGTTTTAAGTCTAATATTTATTATTTTAAATTAATATTATTATAAATTAATTTAGATAACATACTTTTAAAGTTTTTAAATCATAATTAATAAATTATTTTTACCAATAATACTTGGGGAGAAAAAACTAATATATTTTAAATTTTCTACTTTAAGAATGAAAAACAAACATTATAAAATCTATTTGCAATTTATCAAATATTTATTATCAACTAAAAAGAAACTATCATCTAGATGTTTTTAGTAAATCAACATCAAATATATAACAACAAATATTCTATCAATAGAAAAGAAAGTTCTATTTCTTGTTTTCTCTCAAACTGAGAAAGATCTGAAATTTCAGTAATGCAATTTATCAGACTTAGCATTATTTACAAAGAAAAAAGAAGCTTCCCGTTCGCACTTTCTTACTCTTCACAGTCAATGATTGATGGCTTTGCTGCACCTTGGATCCAGTACTTCGGGTTTCTGGAATAGGATTCTAGCTTTACAAAAGATACACACAATTTACTGCCAGCAACGTGGGAATTGATGTCTACGATATGTGAGACAGGATACCGAAGTAATTCTGACATCTATTGACTCTTCCTTCGTACTGTTCATTCGTTTTGAAGTATATTGATATAAAAAAATTGTTTGAAAGATGTTTTCCTGCAGAAATTTTTTTTTTAAGTTCTAGAGATTTTTGATGGATACTTAAACAACGACATAAACTTCCAAACAATAGAATTGCTTATTATTATATTGATATACTACGATGATTTCTATGATTATACTTCTCTTCTTTCCAAGATCAGTTATTTGACAGTAACTTCTAGTTGTTATTAACTTAAAAGATATAAGACAGCCGGCCCTTAACGGTTTATCAATTGGATCTGAAACTATCAGATTCAAGCAGAAATATATATATAATAACAAAAATAAAAAATATAATTCCAAAGTTTTCGAAGTAATTGGTTAATATTGTATATAAAAGTTATAAACAACTTTCATGTGGTTTTTTTGTGTGAACGATGCGCTATATAACCGTCACGCTTACTTAAAATATTTCTTGATATAAAAGTGGTGAATTTAGTGGTAATTTTTGTCAATAAGCTTATCTAAAAACTTAAGATTTTAGATAGCCGATTTCTTTTTTATCCAAAAAAAGTTGGATAATAATTTAGATTACTGATATTAGATCATAAATATTAAATACTTTTGAAAGCCGACATTAATTTTATCTCCATAGATAATACTCGAGACTTTTTAATATATTAAAAAAAAAGAGAAAAAGTGGGCAAAACTTCTATGAGATCATACAGAGTAATTACCCTTATCTTAAACTTCATACCTTTAGGCAAGGAGTGTAATGCCTACAGATGCAACATCAGAAATTAACTTATTAAATGTTGACTTTAAGTTAAATAATAATTTAGCGAGTCTGTCATTTAGCAGCTTCCTTCTCATCACATCCTCAGGACATCGTTCATCTTCTGTCACTGTTAAATTATCAGAAGTGAATTCGAAAATACTGTACTGTATATTATCACAAGTCTTTTGAAATTAACTCTTGCAACTTTTTTTTATAAACGATAAAATAATTTTTTAATTTGTAAATTATAATAGATTAATGGAATATTTTACGATAAACAACTAATAAAGAATATTTTTTTGTTTCCTTTAGAAATTTTTCAATAAGTAATCTGTATAAAATTTTATGAAAATTTTTGCTTAGATCGTAAAAATATATTTATACTTTTTTTTGCTTTGAACAAAGCTTAATGAAGAAATTCAAAATGTTTAATGTATCTAATTGCTTAGTTTTTTGCATATATATTTTGAATATTTTTGCTCATGCAAAGTTTTTTGTTTAAGAATTCAAAAAGTGCACTTCTATCTGATAGACAGCTCCATCCATCTTTACTGAAAATTGGCATTCTATACAAATATCTTTTTTGCTCTGTTTTGTTTGCTTTCTGCAAGGAAAAACAAATATAGAACAAGATATCTCTTCTCAAGACTTGTTTATCTTATATTAAAAGGATTTATTTTAATTAATAATTCAAAAAATAAATAAATAATATTGCTTTTTACCTCATTATTTGGAAATTATATTCCTATTCTAATTTATATATAACTTATATTGCCTTAATCAGATTTATTTTATTAATATATGTGGTTTGTTATTATATATTCTTTTGATTTTAGCCTTATTTCCTCTTTAAAACACTAATTACAATAGATATCTGCTCAATTAGTTGGGGGTACGTGCCATTTATTTTTTCAGTCTTAGGGATACGCAGATTTTTGGATATTACATATGGCCTTATTTCCTCTTTAAAACACTAATTACAATAGATATCTGGTCAATTAGTTGGGGGTACGCGCCATTTATTTTTTCAGTCTTAGGGGTATGCAGTCAAAAAAGTTTGGAGACCACTACCATAGACATAATGTTAGAAACAGATTCCATTCTCAACAATGTAATTTCACCATAATAAAATTAAATAAAGGCTAACAAAGTCAATATTTTATGATAAAATAATGATTTATTTATTTAGATAATCAATCAAAAACCTTAATAATAAAGAAATTATTTATGTCATATAAGAATTCAAGAATTACAAGAATAAAAATTCTTCATTATTATTAACAGATATGAGTTTTAATATAGATGAATTACTGCCTTAAGGCTGGTTCCCACTAGAGCTACGTTCCGTCTCTGTCTGTCCCCGTCTCTCCATCATTCGTAATCGACTGAGTTTTAATATAGATGAATTACTGCCTTAAGGCTGGTTCCCACTAGAGCTACGTTCCATCTCTGACCGTCCCCGTCTCTCCATCATTCGTAATCAACTCCGTCAAAAGCGTTCACACTACTATCCGTACATCAATCCGTTTAGCCAATGAGGTAAAGCATCAAAAATTCCAGAGCGAGCCAATCACAAACAAGTTTATAAGAAAGTGGTTTATACCAGGGATGAGCAACACGCGGCCCACGTGCCACTTGCAGCCCGTTAAAACATGTTTTAAATGATATAATATTATAAATAAATATATGATTTATTTATAATATTGAAAAAAATTATCATATCTTCAACAAACTATCTTCACTATTGTATAATTTTATAGTGAAATGTTTCATTTAATTATTAAAAAATTAACCATAATATATATAATACGATTTTATTATTTTTTTTAAAATATTGTATGATTCAAAAATTTTAATAAAAAGTAGATTTAACTTATTTTTATATAGCTGTTATATTTTTTTATTTTTTTCTAAAAAACTAAAAAATATTTTCATAACTTTTTTACTTTTAATGCAGTTTTTTTGGTAAGGTATATATTTTTTAAGCTTCTATAGCATTGATCATGTTTCTACTTTTATAATATTCTATGAAATTTTACAAAAATCTTCATCTTCTCTTTTTCCATATTTCTAATAAGTGAACTGCAATACACTTGACTTTGCAACAAAATGGTTTAGAGATAAGTATATCATAGATAATACATATAGCCTTCGTATAGATTCAAATTTTTATTCAATATTTCTGCGCTATTGAATGCAATACATTGATTCCACACCCGCGTTAAAGAAAAGAGTATTCTCTTCAATAAAATACAGTGATACGATAGATGAATTATATTAGACAAGCAAAAAAAAGTTATTTTAAGATTTAAATTTGTACACAATAAATGTAGGTTATATTTTTTGAACAATTTCATTGATTAAAGTTCAGGAAGAGTATCAATTGATGGTTGTAAAAAACGCTACTGTAACATTTTGTTTCCCAGTAGATTGCCTTTTATTTTCAAGAATTCAATTAACTTTAGTATTGTGAAAAGTTTATCAAATTAGAAATTTATCTCTAATACAAGAACTTTCAGAGGCTGACTTCTAATTATTACTTATCTAGTTAAACTTTAATAATTAGAGTTCTTAAAACTATTTGTGAATTGATCAGACAGATTAGCAATCATTTTTTTAAATAAATATATACCGGTATTTTATCTAATTATATTATGCAATACAATTTTTGTATGATTTTCAAATTGAAAATAATTGAAATATCTTTTATATAGTTTTTATTTAAAACAGAAAAACTGAAAAACAGAATTAATTTTTATTTCTAGCATTAATATCATTTATTTATTTATTCGATATTTTTGATCAAAATGAAATTTATGAATGTACTTTAGGCAAGAAGGTAGATTTTTTCGAATCGAAATTTTTACGAGTGAATTTGCTTATCCTACCTATTCCCATTTTCCACAACTATGTCCAAACAAAAATCCCTGCATTGACCCATTAGACGTTTCTTTCGATAGTATTCTAACGACTCCCAGTTGTCTTCTGTCGACCCCATCATCCACTTCCAAAAGTTCCATTGCATCACTCCATTTTTTTTGCAATACGATGATAACTTTTCCCTTTTGTTCATCCACCATTTACTATTCTGACATCTATGATCTTTCCCATGCGTCCACTTTTTACCAGAGATTCCCCAACATTGATTTGATTTTTTTACAAGCGACACCTCGCAAACGTATAACCTTATCTTATTTCCTTTCTTTCCATGCATTGAACAAAGAGTTATGACTTCAAAATTTATAGTGTTTTAATATATAAATTTCCTTTTGCAGTTATTAAGCATATAAATTTCATATTCATAAATTTATCAGTACGTTTTATAGTAAAGTTTTACTGCTTTAACTTCTTCCAACTTTTTAAACTAGATACAAATGTGCATTATGTAACTAATTTATGTTATTAAAGAGCAAAAAAATTAAATTTATGATAAATGATAAATATTTTTAGTATTCTAAAAAGAAAGAAAGAAAAAGAAACGAATTTAATTATTGAATTTTAATGCTGTATATACTTTAAACTTCCCCCTCTTTATCTTTAAAAATTAAATAGATTTAAATAAATATATACATATTTTATACAATTTATTATTGATTTAAACACACATAAATCGAATAGAATATATTTATTCATAACCGAATCTGGAATGATATCATTTTACAATCGATACGTCCGATATTCGTTGCTGCGAAACATTACAATCGAATGTGCAGCACCTCAATTCCCTCACCACAAAAACAGATGTAAAGAGATATAAAAACGTCAATAAAATAACAGATTTCCGTTTGTAACGAGTAGATAAATGTCTGTACTACGATGAATTATCTATCTGCGGGATTGGCATCCAATATTTATAGAACAGTAGAGTTTTCCCTCGGGTGGAGAAAGAAAAAAGACAGTTATCCTTTAGCCACTGCTGAGTATTAAAATGTAATGTTGTTTTTTATATTAATAAAAAAATATGACCAAACGACAAAAATATATTCGATCAAATTATTAAATTCGAAAATTGCTCATTAATCTTGATTAATCGAATTATAGTATAAACCATTACGACGTGAAGCGAGTTAGCGAGTTTCTGTTAGAAAAATCAAAGCTTTTCAGTTTTTCCGAAGAACCATACATTGTATTTGAGTATAGTTACTGAGATGTTATATTTGCTAGCTCCTATGATTTCCCAGTAGATTGTTCAAGTGAAGCTAACATACCCGGTAAATAGACAAGAAATATGATTCTTGTTTCTGCCAAGTAAAATTATGTTAGATTCTCTTGATTTCGATTGCTCATATTACGGTTTGTTATCTCATATAAAAAGCTCAATTCTAGATTTAAAAGTAATGAAAATAATACGTTTTTATTTTAAATTTGTTAGAAAAAATTGCAATATTTAATGATATATAAAATGATTAATTAAATTTATATCTCTGATTTTATTAGAATTGAAGTTATGTTATCGATAGATTCATAAGCTTACAATATAGCTTTAGATTTATAGTTGGCATATATCGTAAATCAGAATTTACGTCTAAATGCAATTGAAATTTAATTAATATATCAATGTTTATCATAAGTTATGTTTCTGCTTTATCCTGATACAAAAGCAAGTGAAGAATCTTCCATATTGAACAGAGTTAATTAATTAACCATGATAGTTAATGACTATATTTTATTGCATTACAGAGTAGTCACTGATCAGAAATACGAATTATGTCATTAATATCAAACATAATTTAAATTTCCTCCATTTTACATGATAACATTTAAAATTTTAAATGAAATAAATAACAATAATGATTTACATCATCTAAACATTAGTTTAAGGGCGAATTATTCATTTTGTATTGGCAAACTCAACACCGACTTATATCATTTTTCATATAAATAATGTATGCAGTACATTTTCCAAATTATCTTGTTTTTAATACATCCATTAACATCATTAGTACATAAATTACGCCGTGTAATTTATTTTAATGTCACTTAATTATGAGCGATAATTAAATAATAATATTCCTACCGATACACTTAAGGAACCGAACGAAAATACTAATCAGCTCCTTTTATATATTTTTCACTCGATTATCATTATTATTGTTATTTATTTATAATTATTTTTAATGAGATTTGAAAAAATTAAAGTAGTTTTGAATTAAAAATTTGTTAAAACTGGTTGATGAAAGGAGTAATTGTTAAAAGTTAATATAAAAAAGTCAGTCATTGCATCAACCGTTTCTTCCATGGAACCTAAGCATTTTATCGTAGAAAGTTTTCTGTTTTAAACAATAAAATATACGAAAAATTGTTTCGAAAAAGTATAACAAAAAAAGTTCATAAATTATCATTACAAATACTGATTTTTTTTCTATTTTTTTTTTTTTTTTTATAAAAGAGAATATATTTATTAATTATATTTTTTTATAATTAAAATTTCGTTTTTTTTTTTTTTTTTTTTTTGTACGTGTATTACAATGTTGGCAAGTTTTCAAAAGTTCTCCAGAATATGGTACTATACTGTAGTGTATAGGCGATTTAAATTACTCTTCCTTGAATTGATTTCTGTATATATATATATATATATAACCTATATATTAAATTTAAAACAAATATTTAAAAAAGAAATTTAATTTATAAAAGAAGAAAAATTAATAGAGAACAAATGAAATTTTCTTAATAAAAATTAAATATTGTAATCATAACCTGGTTTGGGGTGGTTGGCAAAACAAATATTAAAGAGATGCTACTTCGTTTTCGACGTCACATGGCAATTAGACTAATTAAAGGGTATAGGACAATTTCACGTCATTCATCGTTAATTTTAGCAGGTATTTTGCCTTTAGATATTCAAATTAAAGAAATTGCAGATTTATATTTTGTTAGAAAATCAGGGTTCCTGGAAATTAATAATACTGCATTTGAGATTGATAATAATGCTAATTTTTGCCAGCTCCCTCATCCCGGCCTGTATTACTCTGACTTTATTGATAATTACAATCAATCCCATGAATTGCGTATCAATACTGACGGCTCATCAGCTGCTTTCGGCACGGGCTCAGCATTTTGTTTTCTTTGGGGCAGACAGGTGCTTCAGTGTAAGGATTACAAATTGGAGAGAAAAAATTCTATTGTGCAGGCAGAAATGTTTGCCATTTATCAAGCTTTAAAATTCATAGATGAAAATAACTTGTACAATGTTTTAATTTGTACTGACTCACGTACCTCTTTACTTATTTTGGCTAAACCACCATTAAAATCTAAACTTTATTTTGATACGTTTGTTTTATTTTGGCAATGTAAGATTCTCTATAATACTAGTATTTGTTGGGTCAAGGGACATTCTGGCTGCCCTGGAAATGATCTTGCCGATCTCCTCGCCACAAATGCTTACCTTAATAATGTGATAACTACAATACCTCTACCTTTGAGTTTTGCCCGTCGAGCACTCCGTGAATTGTCCGTTAATAAATGGAACAATATTTGGCTTAATGATACTAAAGGTTTAATTACTCATAAATTTTTTCCAACAGTATATCATAGAATAAAATTAAATTTAGGAGTACTAGACTCAAAGTTAACTCAATTTCTTTCTGAACATGGCAAATTTAATAATTATTTATACCGTTTCAAAATTCACAATATAAACAAGTGCAATTGTGGCAGTGCTGACGGCGACTCTGTGTCTCATATAATATATGATTGTGTTTTATTTGACAAGTGGAGACGGAAACTAGTGACATATTTTACTAATAAATTAGTAACTTGGCCAGTTGACTTGAACATTATTGTGGGTGATCCTGGTTCTTTGTCAATCTTTAAGTTGGGTATTTTGAATAGTTTTGGGCTATTTGGTCCTCACAGCTAATTTTTGCTTTGGTTTTTGGATTATTCTTGTCTTTTGTTTTCCTCCTGGTTGGAGGTCGTTTTTGTTTGTTGTGCTTGTTTTGTCCTGTGGCCGCCTTGCTACTCCCTCCTTGGGCTTCCCCTTTGGGTTCGGCGGCCCGCCCAGACGTGGTCACTTTGGTTCTGGGAGTTTACGGAACTCCACGAGCTGGGCTCTGTTTCGTTTCGTTCTGTCTTCGTCTTTTCTGTCTTTGTCCCTGCCTGCTGGGTTTGCAGTGCTGTTGTTTCCTCCTGGTTGTGTTTTTTCACTTTTTCTCTTCTTTTTCTTGTTTGTTTTTGGTTTTGTGCCCTTTGGCACTTTGTTCTGCACCCTTGCTTTGGCTGCGGCTTTGGTTCTTTTTGGTTTTGGCTCTTGCCTGGGTTTTTATTTCTGTTTTCTTTTCCTCTCTGATTCTTGTTCTCTGCCTAGTTTGTTTTCCGTTTAGGTTTTGACTCTTGCCTGGGGGCTTGAGTCTGTTTCTTCTTCCCCTGGCTGGGGTTCTCGTTTTTGGACATTCTTTGTTTTCCTTGCTTTCGGTTTGCTTGCCCAATTTCACATAAGCGCAATAAAGTTTTTTGCACACACAATAAACATTCTTTAAAAATTATAAACCCATTTCTGGGTGTAGTAAACACTTTTAAAACACATCTATGGGGCTCCTTGGTGCTCTCCTCAGAGTGGAAAGGGGCCCAACTATTGCTTTGACTTTTCCTAAAAAAAAAAATTAGAAAAAATACATAAAAATCGAATTTTTGATAGTAGAGGGCAAATTTACGTTATTGATTAAAGAAATGAATTTTTTATTACTGTGAAATATAAAAATTACAGAAACACTGCTTTGGTATGATATATTTTATATTATAAAAACTGAAATTATAGTATAGTATATACTATGATATATAGAACTTTAAAAAACTAGCTATTTCATATCATAATATATTGTGTTAATTTCTGAATGATGAAAATTTTAACTATGATATTGGTATATTATAGTGAAAATGAGTTAAGTGGAGGTATTACTGCAATAGTTACAAATTGATTTAATTTTGTAATGCAGTATGATTTTAGGTTAAAATTTAAATTATTTTAAATTTTAAATTACTTTAATGACTTTTTAAATTTTAATCTTGATTATCAGAAATGACAATTGATTCTATTCAAATGTATAAATTTTAACTTCAAATATTAAGTTTTTGTACAGATAACCTTCAAACATTAATTTTTTTAAAACTATATAGCCTTCAGTAATTATTAATAATTTTAAATTTTATTTCAGATGATCAGTTCCGTAATTTAGTTGACCAATATATGAGGAAAGCACTTCATAAAGGTGTTCCTCCATTATTTGTAGACCTAAGATCTTTATATACTGATCCTAAAAAGGTAAGAATTTATTTAATAACATAAATTTATCATTAAAAATTAAATAAATACGAAAAATTATATAAATTTTTTAAAAAAATTTTATAAAAATAATTATTTTTATAAATATATATATTATTATATTTAACTTTTTGATAAATGACATCTAAAGAAATTGATAATTTTGAAATATATATTCATTTATATGTAAAAGAAATATTTAGAAAAACAGTAAATCCAAAAATAGCTACAAATTTGTCATGAATAGTGCATATACAAAAATTCATAACAGATTGTTTTTAGTTACAGAACAATTGTAATTATATAAAAAAAAAAATGAATAATGCTTGCATTTACAAAGTAATATAGGCTAAATATTATTAGCTTTTATAATTCATGACTTATTTAGTAACTATAGCTTTTCATAGCTGTATTAAAATAAAAAGAAATTGCTGGAAGGGGTAAAAGATTGCAAAAGAAAATTGCATAATATGCAATCTAATATGGTCAGACATTAATAACAAACATTTACTAGTCAAGACATTTTTTGGAATTTGGCATCTAATATAATTTTGTTTTTAGTCACTCTAAATTTGGCATGTTTGGTATATTTTCTGAAAGTTTATAAAAATTTTGTACATGGGATTAAATATATTAAAATTTATGTAAACATTAATTATGAATATACCTATTCTACTACTTTTTTACACAATTTCTCTTTTACATGGGTTTTCAAAATAATGGATTTTGAAAACTGTTAAAAGTGGTTAAAAATAAAAACTGTCAAAAACAAAAATTTATACTAAGCACATATTTGTATAGTCATTCTTTAATACTGTTTGTTTGTTAACACTCATTGTGCTTTTTCTCATTGGAAATTTTTAAAACTTCATATTTAATAGTGAGCGATACTAATTTTTTATGAATTTTTTATTTCTAGTTTCTATAAATGAATTACACATAGCTTTAAATATTTGCTATTTCATTAATGGATTGATTTTTTTTCTTTTTCATTTATATTTTATTTTTATTTTATGCTAAAATAAATGAATTTAATTAAATAACACATTAAATTATGCACATTTTGATTTTTTTTTTTCAATTTACACAGAATTTTTTTTTTTTTTTTGATTTATATGATTTTTCATATATGAATTGTTTAAGATTGTATCAATTTAAAATATTTTTTTATATACATAAAAATCAGTCTGCTGTTAATTTTTGTATTTATATGTTTAAAATATTATATTTTGTGTTAGTAGATCTCTCTGTATTTGTTGCCAATATAATTATTCTTTTATGGTATTCCAAAAATATTTTTGTGGCAATTTTTCATTTTTTAAAAAGTTTTAATAAACTATTTTGAATGGATTTAAATCTTTTACTTGTTCTCGTTTTATTTTTATTTTTTATTTTTACATTATTTCTTACTTTTAGAGATTACATTATTGTTTCAATTGTATATTAAGATAAATTAATTTTATTAAAATTTCAGAGATGAATTTTTCACACAGCAAACTATGAAATAGGTAAAATTGAAAAAAATTATTAAAAGAAAGCAAATATTCTTTAATTTTATTAAAATAAACAGCAGTATTTCTTAATTATTCATTTTTTCATTTTCAATGATATTTAGGCAAAAAGAAAAATACAGCAGACTCCCAATTAATTGGGATAGTTAGAAAATTAATTTCACTAGATAATTCACAAAATATTCAAAAAAATTGTCATTATGGATAATATGTATTTAATATTAAAAAATAAATAAAATTGCACATAAATATATTAAAATGCCCCATTATTCAATGAAACAGGAAACAAATTTATTAACAGCAACAAATTATTGCAGTATTTGTAATTCTAATTTGATTCTAATTTTGATTGCAAATTATCAAAGATATAATAAAGAATAAATCAAAGTGTTTAAAAATCTTTCACATCTAAGATAAAATGTCAATAATTAAACATTACTCCAGTTGCAGATTACTCTGTATAATTAGAGGTCTATGAATGTCAACAATTCAACATTTTAAATAAGCATGTTACACTAGCTGCAATCTCTTGCATATTTTATCCTGGGAAATTTCTTTCACATTACAGGTGTCCCTCGCTTTATGCGATTAATTGGTTCTATGAAATAATTATTGTAAAGGAGTTGAATTTAGCATGGGTGAGATAGGGATAGGGGTTTCTTCAGAAGAATAAAAAAAAAAATGAAAACCTTACACCTGTAAATAAAAGATCAAATTTTAATAAATGAATGGTTGGATGATTGAATTTAATTATTACAAGTTATAAATAACTAAACACTACATAATTCTGATAGTCTTCAATTCAATGTTCAATGGACTGGGTCTGGTGAGTCTGGATCATCACTTTCTTGCTCTCTTGAAGTCTCTGGGATGATATGCTGATGATCTTCAATTTTTTTAATGAAACAGTCGAAATTCAGCTGACAGGCAGTATTCTTTTCCTCTCTCTCTATAAAGTTCTTTGTAGCAAACCAAAGAATTCTGAATTTCTCTCGCAATTTTTGTGCTTCTAGTTTCATTAGGATCATTTTCTTCAATTAACAGCACTGTCAGTATGTTTAAAAAATTCACCTTTGTTTTGTTGAAAGTTGTTTGATGGGTTCAACAACAAAGGGCTCCTCACTTTCATCATTCATGTTGTTTTCTATTTCCAGAAGCTCTTCATTAGTTGAGTATGTTGTTTTCTATTTCCAGAAGCTCTTCATTAGTTGAGCTCTGATGAATGATACTTGAGAAGTTCATCCACACGAGAATTTTTAGACAATTTTTTTTTTTTAATTTAAAAAGTTAATTTATCTTTTAAAATCACGTTATAGCGAAAACATGGAAAGAGAATGCATATAGTGAGGATACCTGTACTTAGCTCCAATGTGTTTTATATTGATCAAACAAGTTACTTTAATGTATTAATGTAAATTAGCTAGGATTATAAATGTTTATCCATGATGGATAGAAGTTGTTTCTAGAATTTGATGATGTTTCTAGATTTTTTGATGTAGATTTGTATATTTTCGAAAAAATATCTATGAAAATTATTTAAATGTAGAAAAAAAATTAGGTAATACAGGTTATTCTTTAGAAATTAAAATTTCAATAAATTTATTTAGTTTATCTCAATAACTATATAATAATTATTCAGTTAACAAAATTTTCATAATGTCTATTTTTGTTAATCAGTGTAGCTCTAAATTTTGACTGAATTGATGTTTTCTAAATAAAACAAGCCATAAATTGATCATGGTTTGTTTTATTCAGAAAATGTGTTATATATTGAAAGTACAAATTAGTTTGGTCTGTTTTCGAAAGATGGTGCTGTCTGTTATGAATGTTCTGTAGTGACAGCTGATATCGTCTGTTTCAGAGAGGTTAGACATCTGTCAATAATAATCAGTTTATATTGCTTTGAGATTCATACAAAAACCTTGTTTTTTACTGTGTTGAATATGTCAAATTTTGTGTTAACTAAGCAGCATTTGCAGGAGGTTTTAATTGGAAGAAAAGTGCAGCTGAAGCGCATCGAATGCTTGTGGAAGTTTATGATATATATATATACTGTATGTATTATATTCAAATAATACATATAAATACAATACAAGTAACCCTCGTATAACACGGTCAATAGGTTCCTAAAAAACGCTGTGTTGTGACTCGTAGTGTTGAACATCGATAAAACCATCGAAAGGAAACATCGATCCCAAAAACATCGATATTAAAAATAAATTATTTATTTTTATATATATTATTTACAATAATTCATCCTACCATTAATAATATTCAAATGAATCAAAGCACAAAAGTAGGATAATAACACAAATTTGTTAAGAAAACGTTTTCGGCTCTTCAATAGGCTATTCGGCTTTACGTTCGATTGATGATGGCTATCGAATAGCCGAAAACGTTTTCTCAACAAATTTGTGTTATTTTCCTACTTTTGTGCTTTCATTCATTTGTATATTATGATTAATGTTAATAAAAAATACTTATTTTAAACGCAGAAAAACAATCAAGTGATACTTATATCAAAAATTATTTTATTTATATCGCAATTATTTTTATAATACAGGTAATTAAATTTTCGAACTGAACTGTAATTATTTTAATTTACATCTACAATCAATACTTTTTGTATTGTGTTATTTTTCGTAACTGTTCACCCAAAGCATTTCTATCAATTAATATTTGACCAGTTTTACTCATCGTTTTTTTAACATTAACACATATCTAAAAAATTTATGAATAAAAGTGTTTTTTTTTTTTCTTCTATTTCATATTCCTCTATTGAAGAATAAAAACTTACTTTTTATTAAGAATCGAACGTTTGGAACACAAAATACTCGATGGTCATCAGTTAACTCAATTTGAAATCGAAATCGAAAATAGACCGTATATCGTCTCTATCACGGATTGCATTCATAATTAATTTTAACAGTTATTTTCCAATGATTGTATTTTATGTTTGTAGCCTATTATAGATTGACAGAAATTATGGATATACAAAAATTAATGAAAATGTTTTGTGTTGTAGGAGAGTAAATATAATTTTTTAACTGTTAAGTAAAAACCGTGTTATAGAAGGGTTTCCGCAATTTTCTAATCGGGTTAGAGCGAAACCGTGTTATATGAGCGTTACCTGTATTGTAGGTATTATGCATTATATGCTATATATTATAAATACAGTGGTACCTTGGTTAAAAACGGTAATCCGTTCCAGCGGAACCGTCGTTATCCAAAGCGCGATTCACCATAGGATTTAACTGAAAATCGATTAATTCGTTCCGGCTCCTTCCCACAACCATAGTATTAAAAATGCAGATAAAACTCATTTAAAATGTCCTAAAAATATGGAAAATATCATTTATTTATTATATTTGCTACAAAAAAATTAACATTAATAAAATGAATTGTTTGTGGAAACAGTTTTAATTATCAATCCTCACCAGAAGGACAATTGGGCTCACTTCGGAGTTTTTTGATATACGAACCCGTAAACACTGATTAGCAGCTTATAGATTCAATGATTATTATATAGATAAGATTTGATTTTGCCTTTTCATGGCAAACGAACAGTGATACGCACTCGCCGATTTATTGTCTATACAAACTGCAGGATCTCGGACAGACGTTATTTTTTTCTAATGGAATCCGAAACTGCGACGTCACACCACACGCGGATGAGGATTGATACCTTAGAGATTTTGCTTTTTGATGGCAAACGAAAAGTGACACGCACCTATTTATTGTCGATATGAACTATAAGATCTCGGACAGACGTTATTTTTTTCTAATGGAATCCGAAACTGCGACGTCACACCACTCGCAGGTGTCAAGTAATATATAACACAAATAAACAATTGAATTAGACTTTGTTCGCAGAATTTAAAATAATAATCGTCTAGAAATCATCTTTAAGAAACTAAAAACTAGTGAACTGTTGCACGTCTATTTTTAATTAATTAAATAATTTGTTTTCATTATTATATGTTAATTATCATTTAGTTAAATATATTTTTATATGGTTATAATTTTATTAATTTTAATAATGATATTGTCGGATTTGAATTGATTGTTAAAAAAAAAAAACGATTGACTGAGCTAATTAATCACCTGATACGATGACGAGCTGTTTTACAGAGCTCTATTTTGTCGGAAGTTCACATAATCAGGAGTCGTTAACCAAAGCATGCGTCGTTAACAAAAACATTTTTCAGAAACTCGTCTTTAACCAAAGCCGTCGTTAACCAAGGTAGCACTGTATATTAAATGAATATGATGCAGCTTTTGTCTGATGCATCACGTTTAATATTTTATTATGAAATATAAGTAAGACGAATAATAATAATAGATTAATAACAATCAGTGCTCATTAATGATTATTCTAAATTAATCGAGATTTGCTGGAACATTTTTCCAATTAGTTCATCATTTAATTTTTCATTTTGATTTCAAAATCATTAAGGTTGAATTCCGGCAAAAAGAAAAAACAGTGAACAGTGTTTTTTGTCGAAAAAAGGGTACTGGAATTTATATATAATAAATTTATCGAAATGACCGAACGAAATTTAAATCTGTCATAATTATTCTATAAGACCATGTTTTTTTTAGAGAAAATATTATGCGTTTTTCCAGCTTTTATATTCATCGTAATAAAAACTCGTAATTCGTGTGATTTGCACAAATAATATTGACATTTTCACAAAATTCAAATATTTTATTGTGAAATTTAAGAAAAAAGAATAGTAATAATAGGTTAATAATAATCACTGACCGTTAATAAATTGTGTAGTAAATCTATGAGTTAGCGTGCCCAATTCAAATTTATTGTCCATACGTTCTAAATTAAAAAATAATACAGTGCTGTGTATTTACAGTTACTATATTTCATTTTTCATATAAAAAAATTTTTAAATTTAAATTGGCCCGTTGATTAAAAAGGTTGCTCACCCCTGTTGTAGAATATATGCATGCCAATAAAGATATTTTCTTATATTTTTATAGGGTATACCACATTAAAAACCTGAAATTTTTTCAATTATAATTAATTTTTGATCATTTATAAACAAATAAAAGATCATTTATAAAAGTAAATCCAAATTTATCAGTATTTCTATAATGCATTGCTTGTCTTCAATTAATTTTTAGTCTTTAATTTATTAATTAATTTAAGCATTAGTAGCCAGCAATGGACAATACTTTGATTAATCTGTTCATTCATTTTGTTCTGAAATAAAAGCATTTTTGACCACAAAAATATGGACCAAACTAATTTGTACTCTCAATATTATTAATAAAGATATTATCATAATATAGTCTGTCCAACTTAATTGTGTGGGAAAACGTCACAAACTGGAACAAGTTCATTTACAACAAAGAAGTGTACATGCAGAACGAGTGGGAAAACTGGGAATTCTAATTACCTGAGTTTTTTTAGATAGGTTGAATAATTGTTACTTTTTGAAAAATCCTTTATATAAATTTTAATATAATGTAAAAAATAAATTTTCTTTTTCTAAGCTGATGTTTACACATCAACTTAACAACAAACGTTCCTTTTTTACACAATAGACCAGTCTAAATAACCGCATGCGCAGTCTGAACCCACACAACTAACTTGGACAGACTATAAATGTGATAAATTTTCTACAAGTATTATTAAACAAGAAGTTTCACAAAAAAAATAAAATTGCCACTTTATGAAGATATCAGTTATTTTTGAATTTTTTAGCATTTGAAGTCCATTTGTTTTGTGTATCCAATTTTAAATCTAATTTTATCATCATAGATATAATGATGATGTCATCATTTTAGCAACATAATGTCATTATTGTTGCAACATCCTGATATCATAAATTATCAGGGTTTGATTATGTCATCATTGTTATTTCACAATGATGATGACATTGTATTTCCAATGTTATGTCATCATGACTTATTGATGTTTGTGACATCATCCCTTGTTACATCATAGTGCTGTCACATTGGAGTGTGATGTCATGTTTACAAAAAAAGCCATATGTTATGTCAATATACATATGGCTTGTTAGCTACTAACACTACTCTACATTACCAACACTTAGTGCCATCTATTGGCAATAATATAAACCAAAGTTGTAATAAAAATGAAATTTATTCTTTAGTTGCTCCTATAGGATTAAAGGATGTAGCATTGAGATGTCCTTTAATGACAGAACATCAATATTGAATTTCATAAAAATCTGCTAAATAATTCAAATGTTATTAGTGAGGGATACATTCAGATTTGGCCTGATCTCACTGAATCATTGGTGGCATATTTCATGAACATGGTATAAATGATTCAGTGATTCTCAATCAATTGAAAATATACTGATTTATATGTTCTTATGAATAAAAAAACTTGATCAATCAGTAAAAAGTTTTTGAAAGAGAAAATAAATTTTTCTTTGATATATCAATGAATAAAATAAATTATAAGCAAATTATATAAATATTGGTTGTAATTTTATTTTAATAATTTTATAGTATTTTTTGATAATATTTTTGCAATAAAAACAAAACTGCAGATATATAATGTAAGCAAAGATGGCTGTTTTTGGAAAACTTCACATCTATTTTCTCCACCAGTTATCTGTTGTCCAACTATAAATTCTAGGGTGGTACAGAATACTTAATCCAGATTGTTCATTTAATAAAAGTTAGTATATATACTTGATAAATAACTGTTGGTTATTTACTAATTAGATTATACTAACTTTTTATCAAATGAATAAAATATATTGCATGCTAAATATGTTTTTTTACTATAGGCATTATCCAGTTTTCATAAATAATTGGGACCAAGATGTTTTTTACAAAACCTGAATTTTTTATGTTAATAAAATAGTTTAATAAAAATGCTGAATCAAAAATTCCTGGGGCTAGATGGAATATGATGATTGCACTGTTACAGTAAGTTTTCATATTGTTCCCTAACTGAAAGACATCACATGGAATGGTATTGTACCAGTAATATAGTTCTTAAAATGAAAAAACAGTATTTACAACATAAATAAACTAAGTAATTTGAATTTTCAAATGTTATGAACCAAATACATTTGTATTTGTAATTTACAAAGTTAAGTAAATTTTTATGTTCTGTTTCCAAAAAAAAAAAAAAAATTATGGAAAATTCTTTACACACAGTCAGATTTATAGAATTAAAACACACACAAACCAGGAAAACTTGTAATTGAATAATATTAATATTTTCAATATAGATTTATATATTTTCATCAAAGAATCATAAAAATCAACTCTCACATGTTCAAACATTAAAGAGCACAAATAGCAGTCAACATAAAAGATTAAAACTTTAATACTCTATTAAAGTGTTAATCTTTTATGTTTGATTGTTATTTATGCTCTTTAATGTTTGAACTTGTGATAATTAAGAAGAAATAAGCAGTTCCTTTGAGATTTTATGTTGTCAAGCTAGAAGATATGTAAAAAATTATTTTAATAGTTAAAATGTGTATGTAATCTTTGAAAATATGTTTTTTGGCAAAAATTGTACTCAGTTTTTCTGATAGTTGATATGAGAAAGGATTTCTTTTAAGTAACTGTAGTTCCAAATATTGTCTGACTTTTAAGATTGACATCTTATATTAAGAAGATAGTCCTTTACATAACTATATAGAAATTTTTTTTTTTTGATAGATTGATAAATCTTCAATGTAATATTTCATATATGGATTATGGATTAATAATAAAATGTTGCATTTGATGATTTATGCAAAACATTCAGTGATTGAGAAAGCCCATTAGAATTTACAGAAAAATTTATACTTCAGTAAAAAAATATTCATAGAAAGTTCAATAATGATTCAATAAAAAGAAGTTGAAATATTAAAATTTATATAAATTTATTATTTAATAAATGCAGGTAGTCCTTGATTCAGATGGAGTTCAGTTCCAAGAATTTTGAACCCCAACATTATAAGTTGGAAACAGAAGTCAGAAATGCCTAAAATTTATGGATTGTTCATTACCAATATATTATTACATTTATTTTATTTTAATAAAAATTTAAATATAAAAATATAAGATCCAGACACAAAAGGATTCTTTCCATATATTAGACCATTGGGTCAGGGAATTGAATCTAAGTTAATTGCATTGACTTTATCAGTATCAGAATTTATCAATGACATAGTCATTGTAAATATGAATTGGTCATAAGTCAAAGGTTCCCTGTATATAAAAATCATTACTGATTCTAGAAATCAAAACAGATCTTTCTGGTAATCATTGAAATTAAACGATAAATTTTTAAAATTCATGGATTTTGTAGGAAAATTCTTAATTTATTTTCAATATGTAAATTGATATAAAATAACTACAAATATCTTTTTGGAAATTTCATTTGAACTTTGTTTTGTGTTAAAATTATAGATACAGTATAATATATTTACTGTTCTAAAAATTATATATTAAATTATAAGTACAGATATTATGATGATTATAAACTTTCAAATGTTTGAAATAAAATAGATATTGATATCTATCAATATTTAATTTACTGTTATAGAATTTTTATTAAAAATATTTGTCTTGGAAGAAGATTGTAAAAATAAACAATATGATATAAATTTTGTAATTGTATTTTTTAGCAACTATGAATATAATTTGTTAAGAAAAATTACTCTATCTTGCCAAGCTAATTAGCATTCTATAAGAAAAGCATTTTATCTAAGATTTAGTTTTAATTTAAACAATTAATACACACCTGTCCAGGTGAAATGGGATCAAATTTAGGTCATCACATGGATTGGTATTTAATGATATTTTTTAATGTTTGTTGTTTTACATAAACTAGTCTAGTTATTTTTTGATTGAAGATAAGTTTTCTTAAAAATCAAGATTTATTTCAAATAATAGAGTAGAAATATATCTTATATTGTAATTCCTCAATTTGTAATTATTGGAAAAGCATATATTGATGATTACTGTAATAGCAAAAAGTGAAGAATTTCTTATTTTTTAAATATTTTATTATAAATGTAACTCATCATATTTTACTAGGAATATAATAAATCCTATGGTTTCTGGTTGCTAATTAGGAGGAGACCCTCTAATTCCCCTTAAGGCCTTAGAGATTCCCAACGGGGCCGGTATCGACCCCCTGGGGGTTGATGAAATTTTAAAGAGGGTCGATGATCAAGGGGTCTATTGGAGGTCGATAGCCAAATATGCACTGGCAATTGATCGGTATAATCAAGATCAGGAATAACCTATATATATTTATAATCTAAAAACGTATAGGCCTATAAGTAAAATGTAAAGAAATTTAATTTATGTTTCTATAAATAAATTTTACATAATGTTTTTTCTTTTATTTTCCATAATAATTCATCCTCTACTTGATTATAGCATTTGTTTTTGTTAGTAAATCAATTTTGAAAATCAATTTTAAACAAATTGTTTTATGTTTTAATTAAAATAACTCCCCCGAGTTTCATAAATTCATTGGGAATTTTAATCTGCTACTTATTAATAAAAAATAGCAATGGTGTTTATTAAATCCTTTAGTGATATTTTTATTAAGTTTGCGGATTTATTTTGTTCAAACATCGATTATTTTTAAATTAGATTCAACATAAAACGGAACAAGTAACTGTTCACAGAAAAGTGTTGTTTGAGAAGCTAAGATCTAATGCACCTTGTCAACAATAGATAAAGAAAGTAACGATGTCTTTGGTCTTATATATACGATAATTTCTATAACCTTTGGAATTTATGTTCATCTATAACTATTAACTGGGTTCGAAATCCACAATCAGTGATTTCTTTTGATAGATAGTGATCTATAATGTTAATGATGTCCTGTTACGAGACTGTCATAAACTGCGATGTTCCAAGAATTATCGGTCGAGTAAATTGTCATAAATCACAATATTATCTTATCCGTTATTTGTTGTGATATATAGAAACATTTTCTGACGTAGTGAGTGTAAACTTCTTCCGGATGATGAAGATAATTTGAGAAATAATAGTATCGTAAAACCAGCATATACTCTACACTGATTATCTTTTATGATAATTATAGATGGTTCTGTTAACAATTAATTAAGCATACTTAGTTCGAAAGATGAATAACCTAATAGCTTCTCTGTCAAATTGACAATTTTGTCTCTCGCCACCTTTGACAATAAATGATTAATAAATTAAATTTTAACGTTTTATATTATCTTATGATAAATTACTTGTTTAAATAATCTTAATTTATCGTTATTTAACTCGGTAAATTTGTTATGCAACTATAGGTTTGTTTAGATTCAAAATATTTAAAAAGTTATGAAAATAAAATGCTTAATATTTTTTTGGTTATATATATTAAGAAAGAAAGAGTTTAAAATATTTTTCGTGAGCGATTCTTAAATATCAGTTATCAATTAATAATAGGCTTATATTATATTAATTTGATATTATGTTTATTTAAAAATTAATGGCTTCATTTGTTATATAGTTGTATTATTTAAAATTACTAACATATATCTAAACATTATATAGTCTTTTCTATTCTGGAATAATTCTATAATGTTCTACTTCTATTCTAGAAATTATAAAATAAATCAGATTGTTCCAAAATTTTCCATAGATAGATTAATTAAAATATAAATTATCCATCCAAGAACCACAGTGTTTGAGTGCTCCAGAGGCACTGATTGAATGTTTAAAGTTGTATATCTTAATTATTAGTTGAATATATATATATATATATATGATCTCTTATCTACTTTGTACTTTGAAATCGGAATTTTAAATGGCATAAATAAATTTATAATATTCTATTAATTTTAAATTTTTTTTAATAATTATGATGTAGCAAAGGGAAATTAAATCATCGAAATGGCATTGCTATTTGATTAAACAATCAAACAAAAATATTTTATATTTAACTTATAAATTTATATTGGATATAGAGAAAGTATCTAAGATTATATCTAAATTTTAAAAATAAAAGATTGAAAATATTTTATATTTTAATTAACATATTTTAGAATTTCTGGAACAATTTGATTATTTCTGTTTTAAAACAGATGATGATAATAATTATGATTTTAGAATTGCTTTTTGTAATTTTTATAAGTTATTGTTATAAATTTTATTAGAAATTCGTCAAGTGAAAAAATTTATAAGTCAGATTCGAATGAAGATTAACCTATATACTGTTTATAAAAACAGCAGTATCAGTAAATTAGAAAAAAATATTATTGGTATTTGAATGATGTCCTATGCTTTTACCATATTGTACTGAATACTCTGCTCTTTCATCATTATTGATGTTTTTGTTGCGATATTTTCAGAATTTATATATTTTATTTTAAATATATAAATATTAAACACTATTTGAAAACATAATAGCGAAAACATACTTTAAATTGGATCAAAAATAAAAAAATTTTGCGGTAAAACAATAAAGAAAATTAATACTCTCAATAATTTTATAATTTGCAAAGTATGTTCCTCTACTAAACTTTCTAAAATCATTCTATAAGTTGTTAAGATTTATTTTAATAATTATATTTTTAATTAACAAAATTATGTCGGTCTTAAAATTTTTCTAAAAATGCTTCTATTTCAAATAAATAGAATCACAATTAATTCCAATTCATATTACATAGACACAGTATGATGATAAAGATTATTTACAGTAACCACTATAGAAGAATTATATGTAGAAATCTTAATACAATACTTCAATTAATGCCGCTAGAAACATTAATTTTACGTAATTATTTCTACATAGAAAGAAAATAATCAGGAGATAAATAAGTAGCAACTAAAATGAAACTTCGAAATTAATAGATAATATTGTTCTTATATATGTAATTCAATTTCTTAAGGAACATCGAAGTTGGTTATGACTCTTCTGGTTATTTCTTTAGTGGAGAGCATCGTGGATGCTATTTATAGCTTTATCTTCTCCCTTTTGGAAATCTCGAATCAGTGCTTTAAATACACCAAGTTCCATAGGAAAATTTGGAGAATTTTATTTTTACCAATACCAATACATCAAAATATATTTTTATTGGAATGAAAGAAAAAATAATTCATGATAGAATGTAACTAACGTATTTTACTGATAATACAAATTTTTCATGAGCAAAACTTATACTAATTGTATTTAATGGGATTTTTAACAGTTAAAAAATATCCAAATAGCACTAATTATAACTTTTAGAGAAAATTTTATAAATAATAAAAATTGGTAATTGATATATTAATCTGAGTTTTTATTTGGGACAGTTAGAGTTTAATTTATAAATACTGCATATATAACTTTATTAAAGCAAAACTGGGATTTAAACTATTCATAACGAATAAAAGAACAAATTTGATGATTACATTAACAGATTTATTTTTAAAATTTATCTGAAACTCAAATAATTTTTTATATACATCAATAAAAACTAAAATTTAAATGCAGCAATTGCCGACTTTAAATAGCCTAAAGAAATTTGAATTTTCATTTTTTAAAAGTGATTCTTGCAGATTGAATCGAAATATTTCTGTATTAATCGATTAAAATACTTCATGAATTGATTTTAATAATAGTAATTTTCTCATTTTAAGTTTAAAGAAATATTATTTCCTTTTAGTAATCATGTGAGTTTGACATTTATTAAAATTCTATCATGTGAGGATTTTTCAGAATTATTTTGCAGACTTGTTTTCCAACAATGAAATATTTATTATTATTTTCATTAATGTGAAATATTTTAAATATCGAAGGAATGCAACTTCATAAATTTTTATATAGTTTAAAATTTAAACTATTGGATTAAAACTTTAATAAGCTAAATTAAATATAAGAAGAAAGTTTGTGGATTAAAATTAATTTTACGCTAATGATAATACACCAAAGCATAAAATTAAATTATAAACCTCGAATCCTTTACTATTTATAACATCGCAGTCAATTATATTGAATCGATCAATCATTCTGCTCAATGGAACATTTAAGTATGTTCTAATGATCCTTGATAGGGAACGTTCACTAACGTAAATTAGTCTATAATGCATTTTCAAAATACTAAATAAACTTACTATCTTTAGGCATTACCTAAGTAATCTGTATTACTATAAGATGCAAAGACAGAATTAATATCGCGAATTTATAATAATGTAAGTACAGTATAGAAAAAAAAATTTATTTATTTATTTTTTTTTATTTTTCTATAATGACTTAAAATAAATCCTGAAGTACGTTAGAATTTCAGCATTCATCTTTACGAAAAGTAAACAACTGTTTATAATAAAATTTAAAATTTGTCTCAGTTAAAAATCAGTATAATCGAAAATTCGTTTTAAAAAATTTAAAAATTTTAATGATTTTAAAAGTTTTTGTTTATTTTGAAAATTGTGAAAGACCGATTTTAAATAATTTATCCTAAGTCGTAATCAGACTTTATAATTTTTTATTTTGAAATTTTTTAAAATTCTTCTCTGAAGGAAAATACAGTACCAGTACATTTCTGTATCTTAGATATTTCAACACATAATTTGATATCAATTTTATTAAATAAAAATTAGAATAAATAAAAAAAGCATCAAAAATCACTTGTAGCATTTCCAGAAAAAATTTGCATAGTTAAAAAAAATTTTTAAAGCATGCATTTATATCTGCATTTCTATTTATTTTTTAATTTTATTTAATTAATTTTAATTTTATATAATTTTTCTATTTTTTTAATTTTTAAATCTAACTAGCAATTCCATCTTTCTACATTCAGTTAAAAAAGAATATTAAATATATTTTTTTTTCAAATATGTCTGGAAAAAGTTATAATACCTCTAGCTCCCTGTAGATTCGCTATAGGCTTTGATGAAATTTATTCATTTATTAGGATGAATATCATGGAAATAAAATATTTCAGATTTATTTTAGATATAATTAAAAATTTATAAAATTGAATACGTATTTCTGCAAAGAGATTCTTTAACTATGCATATTTTATTAAAGAATTAAACGATTAACTTTCATGTTTTGAAGTACAGTATAAAGAAGAAGATTTACTATATTTTGATTTCAGATTAACTAAATTATGAAATGACAGATTATTCAAACGCTATTAAATTAGATTTTAAATATTTAATGAAATTTATTATTATATATTTATAAAATTAATCAAACAAAACGTACTTTCATTTGCAAGTACGTAAACATTTTCAATTTATAAAATTATCTGTCAGACAAAACGAAACAATGAACTGGTGCTGACATCTCTTAATCTCATGCCAAACTATGCAGTATAATAGCAGTGAGTGATGGTTAACGAAGTGTTCAGATAACTAACAAATCGGATAACGAACACTTTTGCGAAAGATTTTTATATTCGGATAACAAACAGAAAACCAAAAGACAAGGGGAGGGCCCAAACAGCCCATCCTGGAGGATCCGGGTCCCACTCCTCCAATTTTTCAGGAGGGATCCGGGCCCGGCCCGTTGAACTTCATCCTTCAATCATCCGGTTGACCCCATCATAGGTATTGGCCAGCCTGTGATAAGCTCTATAAGTCGCCAGTAGAAATATCTCACGAGGATATGGCGAGCTTAACTAACCTAACGGAATGACAGGCTTAGGCTTTGCGCGTTCGTGGACTTATAGGTAAGAATGGGAGAACAGTAGTTTTTCTCGATTAAAATGAACTTGGAGACAGCTTAAAACAAATCAAAGATTTATTAAAAAAGGTAAGAGAGAGATTTTACAACATTTTGATCTCAGAATGCTCCCATACCAGGTTGAAGTCAATAGGCTTGGGATCTCTACAATGACAATGCTATTAATCACTTTCGAAAAATCCTGAAGAAAGAAAAGCAATCTACATTGGACAGATCTTTTAACGGAAAATAAACATAATAGATAAAAATGCAAGACTATTTGTGTATATATTATAGTTATTATATATAAATAAACGTAGTAAGAAATTATATAATTAATTATTAATTTTTGGGTCTCCAGAACGAATTAATCAAATTCCAGAGAACATTAAAAATGAAAGCAAGAATAATACAAAGATTTCCCCTGCATTGATTAAATAACCTCTCTGTATGTCTTGTATTAAAACCTATGGTAAATCGATGATCGGTTAACGAACAATTCGGATAACGAATATTGTCTTGGTCTCCAGAACGAATTAATTAAATTCCCATAAAAACCTATGGTAAATCAGGATCTCCAGAATGAATTAATCAAATTCCCATAAAAACCTATGATAAATCAATGATCAGTTAATGAACAATTCGGATAACGAACATTGTCTTTGAACGGATTATGTTCGTTAACCAATCACCCACTGTATTCACAAATTGAAACTGCTGATATTGTCTAGATGATATCAATTTTGACAATACGGACAATCTAAAGTCGAATTAATTATTTTAATAAATCTTACGTTTCGATAACTCAGCGAAATACAAAGTTTCGCTGAGTTATCGAAACGTGAGCATTCATATTCAAGAAATTATTATTAACTATTCGTTATAATTATTTATTAAAACAGTAATTTTTAATATGAGCCCTATTTTTAAGGAACCACACATAACAGATTAAACTAACAGCGATTATAAAAAGGACCACAGCATAATCAAGAAAGCACTGATATAAGAAGTAAAAATCGAATATTAATTACATTAAGTAAATTCTGATTAAAAAATATGGATAAAGCAATGTAAATTCTTTTTATCAAATGCAAGGATTTTATAATTATATTTAACAAATATATAATTTTATGTGAAAATTTTTCTCGCTATTAATATAAGTGATATATTTTTTTATTCTCGAGAAGGGTATTAAAAGCTTTTGATATTAATATGATTGGGAC
Source organism: Olivierus martensii (assembly GCA_000484575.1). Taxonomy (NCBI): domain Eukaryota; kingdom Metazoa; phylum Arthropoda; class Arachnida; order Scorpiones; family Buthidae; genus Olivierus; species Olivierus martensii. The sequence continues at coordinate 33,030 of AYEL01083578.1, read as the reverse complement.
AAACAACTACTACAGAATATATTATAGATTATAGTTGTGCCCACAAAAATATGTTTATTAATATATCTTCTGAAAATATGATCCCAAAACATATAAAACAAGTGATTAAATAATATGCTAATATGAAACTTTCAATTACAAAAGTTATTATTTAAAAGATATAAAATGTAGAATATTCCTTAGAACCGTTTTAGAAAATGTAATTTTTTAAATGCTTTATAAAAGTCCTTTTTGAAATGTTAAATAGAGATAAATCCGAATTTATTCATTTGAAACTCAAATTTTCTTTCAATAGCGATTCGTTAATAACGAATTAAATTATTGTGATGTAAATTATTTGTTAGATTTAGATTATTGTACTATATTCATTTTATTAAACAATAATAATTTGGAAATAATATATAATATTATTTACAATTTTTTTTTTATCAGCATTTATTGATTGAACATTATTCCAGTCACTATCATCATTAACAGAATTAACAATCGTGAAATAATAAAATGCACTCTTAGAAGAAATAAAACGATAATAATGAGTTTAATATGGATAATAATGATAAAATCCGATGTGCAAAAATATTCTATTGATGTATCTTATTGGATACAATAATACGAAATTTATAAAGATAAATGTGATATATTATAGGGTTTCTAAATGTAATTGCAGTTATCTTCATATGGTTTAAAGAAAGACTTGGTTAAATATCAAAAATAAAGCAATAGCAGAATAAAAGTAATCAGTATTAACAAATATTTGCATAATGATGGTTTTTTGTCCCTCAGGATATCTTCAATAGTGTTATATAAATACAGAGATAATAGAATTGGAGGTGAAGGTATTGAGACTAAACATTAGATAAAACAAGCTACACAAACTTTAGTAAACAGTAGCAAGTGACAATTATATTCCAACCGGGAATGTTTTTGAGATCGTAAATATACTCAAACCAAAGTAATTGTAAAAATTAATGATGGCTGAAATCCCCTAAGAACTCTACTTCTGAATTTACAATATTAACAAATGATTTCAAATTTAAAATAATATTGAAATTACACCTCATCTAGATAAAATATTTAACTTATCTATTATTATAATATTTTTTAATACTAGAATATTTATTTTAATTATATTAAATTTCTTTTTTTTAATTTCTGAAAATGATTTTATATTAGTGTTGTTTCGAGATGAGGAAAATTGTAATAATAATCATTTTATTTAACATCTATTAAGGAACTAAAACAATACAGCAATGTGATTACTAGTACAGAATAAGAATGTAGACTGGGGAGAAGAGAGAGTAAAAAAAAAGCCGATGATACCTTGAATGTTTATATAAAAACATTCACGACATCACCGTTCTCCCTCTTGAACTTTAGCTTTACCTATGACATGAAATACCACAGCTGAACTTAACAAATTCCAACATAAGGAAAGATCCAAATCTATTTAAATATAAAGGATTTTTGTAAGCCTACTCAAAATTCTTGAATACTATGTTGCCCATGAATAGTATTCAGCTTTCAAAGAAGCACTTGATGTGTAAAACCAATAATTTACATACTATAAATAAATAGTTTTTCTTCCTAAATTGGCAGAATATATGTTTATTTTGAGAAAACTTTTTTACATATTTTACGCCCTCTTTACAATTAGGAAGATTACTAAGGGGTAGGGCCAGTTCCAACCACGGGCTGCACCCACACCCGTGGAGGGGGGTCTGGATGGTGAAGATGGTGAAGGACAGGAATCACTGGGCCGGGACCAATATCCCGAAAAAATCCGGGACCAGACCCGGCACGCGGATCCGGGTCCTCCTGAGTGGCGGGCCGACAGCGTTACCACTCGGCCATCCGGCCGCCAAGAGAGAACGTTTTCGGCTTTAATAAACAATATTGTAATTGGTCTTCATAGAGTTATAACTATAGAACATTGGAATAAAACAAAGAATAATAAATATTGCATTATAAGAAATTTATTAGATTAAACACAATTATCACATTCGCCACTCTATCATTCATTCATTTGCTAAACATTATATATAATTATCCGCGAAAAATTAATCCAATTACAGTAAGACCCCGTTTAACGCCGGGGATACGTTCCAAGGAAACAAAGTGCTAAATGAAACAGCGTTAAACGAAGTCATTTTAACACGTAAATAATGAGGATAGGTGAAACAGGACAGTGAATAAAAATATATATACATAGCATTTTTTAAATTTATTTTGTAACATATATTATTACTATTGTATTACATTAATTATAGACAATTTTTATTGCTAATATTGATTTGTATTTATAAATCATTCATGAAAAAATTCTGAAAATTAGAAAATAAAAAGTTTTAAGAACAAAAAGCAATAATCAGATTGCAGTAAGCAATAAACAATGAAAAAATATTGATGCAAGAAAAACGTTCTAACTTCAAGCTATAGTTTACAACTAAAAAATAAAAATAGCAATTAGCAAGTATAAAAAATAAGCAAAAATATAAATATAAAAATAATGCTATTTTTATATTTTAGTTACAACTAAAATATAAAAATAGCAATTAGCAAGTATAAGCAAGTATACAGTGGAAGCATAATTGCTATTTTTATTTTTTATTTTAAAGGACAGGGGCTTAACTCAAAGGTATAGCCATACTTGAAAAGGAAGTGAGAAGAGTCAAGTTATAGCGAAAAGGATTTGCTGAAGGAGTGAGCAAGGCACTAGGGGGAAAATAGGGTGGGAAGCAACCAGCACCAGGCGGGTTCATGGCGTCCCGCATCAGCGATTATTAAGACCAATAAAAAAAAGAATACATTAGAGTAAATAAGATGTGGGAGTAAAGTTACATTGTTGCTATTTGCAGATTAATCAATATCAGAGTTGCAAAACAGATTAACAGAAGTAGAGATGAGTCTAGTTCCAGATAATCTTCTTTCGGAGGTTTGAAAAGGCTGTAGTCACCATGTTAAGGGCACCAGACGATGCAAACATACAACACTAAGCAGAATCAGAGCACAAGAAGTAGAACGATCGAAGAGACAGCAATTGAGATTTCAGGTGGTGCGGATTAACATATAGACACAACACAAAAGAAGGCTTGAAGCTCACTAAGTTGGTTGATAGAAAACGTATCAGATGAAATTACGAGGGAAAAAGTAACACACACAGACATCACACTAAAGCAAACTTGAAGTACAAGACGCTAAAAACACACAGAGTTGGAGTACAGTGGGGACGAGGAGTACTAAATACTATTGTCACTCGGGGTGGTGGTTATGAAGTAAGTGGTGATCCACTTGGAGTGCAGAAGTAGAGGAGAGGAACCTTTTGAGGACCAAGAAGAGGTCCTTGTTATTAAGGAGTTGGTTTGGTTTGGTTTTCAGGGCCAGTTGTGTCCAGCGAGTGAGGTAGTTCTAATGAGGTTGTCTCTTTCAGTGTTAAAGAGATCGCAATTGAAAAGAAGGTGAAAAGGGTCCTGGAGTTCCTGGGATTCACAGATACACATTTCCTCAATGTCATGGCCAAAGCGGTGAAGATAGGTCCTAAATTTCCCGTGACCAGTCAAAAGTTGGGTGGTGTAGAAGTCAGGTTGAAAATATTCGGAGTTCAGGTGTTTTCCAATGTGTGGAATGAATCTGTAGGTGGTTCTGCCAGTATCACTGTTATCCCAATCTTCTGCCATAGTTCAAGACAGAATTTATGGATTTCATTACATTGATGACCGATCATAAATATGAACTCTGATCGCAGCAGACTTTCATATGTACTGCACTGCACTGATATCAAACGCACTGTGAGACGGCATAGGAGTATCAATGCAACAAATTCCTGCGATTTCGGATTTATGCAAGAATAACGATTTGAAAAACCACGCAAAAGTGAATCAATAAAAATATAGAATTCGAAAATACCGCGTTATGTCGAAACAGCGTTAAACGGAGCAGCATTAAGCGGGGTCTTACTGTATAAGAAAAATAAAATATTAAATTAATTTCAAAAATATAAATATTATATATAGTAGATTCCTATGAGACTGGACTCCAAGTTGGATAAACGAATAGTCGGTTAATCCGAAAACACATGTAAAATACCATTTACACGTTGTACACATTAAATTAAAAAATATATGTTGTACATTTATATATACAGTCGATTTCGCTTAATTGGGACACGTTGGTACTAATCTATTTTGGCCCAATTAAACGAACTAATAAATTCTAAAATAAAATATGTAATACATAGATAAATAAATAAGTAGATAAAAATAATAATAATTAGATATTAAAATAAAATATGTAATTCATAGATAAATAAATAAGTAGATAAAAATAATAATAATTAGATACCTATTTTAAGGCTTTATTAAAATAGGTACCTAATTATTAGCTTTTTACAGATCTCTTCTGACTTAGCTTTCAACACTGGGCCGCTAATATTCACGCCTCGCCCGCTAACTATAGAAAACTATTGATTGAGCTAATGCTTCTTCGACTTCTGAATCCTTTCTATTACGCTTTCTTTTGAACGTTTCTGGAATTTTTTTCTGTAATGCCCACTCCTTATGCAGTTGATTTTCTTGTTGTAAGAGACGCACTATGGTAGATTTTGATACACCAGTTATACAGTGAGTACCATGGCTTGTATTAAATGGCTGGCTTTTAATTTTATCCAGCAAAGCTATTTTACTTGAAAGTGTAAAATCATGTAAAAATTTTAAATAAAATCGACACTAAATGAATATTGCTAGATACGGTATACAGTAACGGTAGACTCATAACTGATTCGCATCACACTAATATTGCCAAATAATAGTGTACGCCTGTTGACATACTTTCGAAAAATCCCTAAAATATATCAAAAATTGCTAAATTCCTTTTCTGCTACTGTCCCAATTAAGCGTTTAAATTATGTATTAGTTTATTAGTTTAATTTTCGTTCTTTGAGATTTGGCCCAATTGAGCGGCTGTCCCAATTAACCAGTGGCCCAATTAAGCGAATTGACTGTATATGTTACGGTAAAAGTGATTAATTGGTGATTATGTATAATCGCCGGTTATTATTCATAATCATTAATCATCTTGGTACGTTTGATAAATTTCATTAAATTTCTCACTTTTACCGGCGATTTTACATAATTCCCAAGTGAGATTGGCAAGTTTGATAAATATCGCTAAATATGTTATTTTTGCTTAATTTCCAAAATATATTTCATAAATTTTATAAATACCATGAAATTTCCTACCTTTCATTGTTTTAATATATAATTTAATTATGCGGTTCTGTTGTTTCACTTTTACAACACCGTCATAGCACTCATTCATCTTTAATTTTTTTTATCTCTAGCCATTTCAATATGTTTTTATTTAGCGTTGTCTTGACACCCTCCTAGCCAAATCCGCGTCTCTTTTCAAAGATGTTTTCCAGAGGCTGCTTGAGGATACGAGTCTGGATGTATCCAGTGCCGGATCTAGTTAGTGCGGGGTCCGATTGGAATATTTTTTCGAGGGACCCTCAAAATATGGCTTATATGTATAAATAAAATAAGTAACATTTATAAATAAAGACCAATTTTTGTTAGCTGGATTCGCTATGTGGAAACACTGCGGCTTTCCACTCTGGAGGACCTGGGTTCGAATCTCGAATCCCACCCTCTTGAAAGTATTTATCATGATCATGAAGTCGGGCCCTCCCGTCGATCCCCGTCATCCACAATCCGGCTGATCCCTCCGCAGGGTTGGACAGCATGTGGAAGGACTTCTTTCGCCCCATCAATTATTATTCTTATAGAAAGAAAACTGGCGTCATTTGATGACAAAAAAAATAAAAGAAGGATTAATTATTTGGATAAATTTCACCTTGATGTGAAAATTTGAACAATTTTATTTTTCATCGGAAATAGCAACCCCGTGGCTTAATTAGCATATATTACGTTTCAATATAACATATTAATTAGAACCCGCTCCAGATAGATGTGATTAGGATCAATTAATTTATAACTACGCTGTAAAAACCTGTATCCAAAGTATTGTGCTAGGGCTCAATGTAAAAAATTAATTGGGTATGAGGACGTTTTCGGTAATTGTAATCTTCTGTAACTTCCTTTATTAAATCATATTTATACGTTCCGCGAATATTGAAAAACGATATATATATTTTAAAATATTTTTTCTTAATACATTATTTAATTACATAAACTTTGACAAGCATGGGGCCCCCTCAAGCGCGGGGCCCGATTTGGTGCAATCGGTGAAATCGGCTTAAATCAGGCACTGGATGTATCCTACTTACATTTAGGGGCAAATCAATAGTTCGGATATGATTTTTGTGGTAAGTTGTTGCAATATCATCTCAAGTCATCACAGAGGGAATTATCTTTACTTGGGGCTTATACATCACGCTCAGTTCATTGTCATTAATTGATATTTTCTCATTTTTTCATTTATAGCTGTTGTTAACAAATCTGAATTTGTGATTTCAATCTCAATAAGACATATAATCTTTCTTCTATATATATATATATACATACAAAAATATCGGGCCTATCACGTTCAAGTTTTATAGACTTCTTTATCTGGGTGTCAACTCTAATTTCCGCATCTTCATTTGCGATTATTTCTTGAATCCAGTGAGAATTTTTCTGTGATTGCTTAAAGCTGAACTTACATGAATGAAGATGAATGCAGCCAACTACTTCAATATTTGATTAGAATGCATTATTAATCAAATTTATCATCCTGGTCTGGCGATTATGAATAATGTCCGGTAAATTTGATTAATTAAGTACGATTTGTCATATATACCACTAAGAACCGGAGAGTATGCATAATCACCGGTAAATATGATAAATTTGCATTATATGACAAAAATTTATCAGTTTTATCGAAATCGTTGGTATATAATAACCGGTGACTATGCATAATCACCGGATTAATCACTTTTACCGTAACATATATATATGCACAACAAACAATATATACAATATAAACAACATACAGTATATATATATATACTGTATATAGCAATTTGTATATTTTTTAATTTACAATCTGAGCCTATTTAAATCAATGTTTGTTAAACATTTACTTTCTTGTTAGATAAAAATCGGTAATTTTTATTTGTGTTTATGATTTAAATTCGTTTTTTGAAGAAAAATGAGAAATGAATTTAAATCATCATCAAATTCACTCTAATTTTTGATGGAAATTATAATCAATAGCAGGTGAATTAGCCTGTTGTTCGATATATCTTATGGCAGTTTCAAGAACTTTCTTTCCTTCTGAATGACTTGTTCTTTTTTCATTTTTATTTGTGCTCATAGTCCGACGAAAATGTGGTTAAAGTGAGACCGGATAAACGAGAGAGTCTATTGTATCCGAATTACATCTATGCATATATAATTAATAAAATGTTTTTTTTTTTTTTTAATCGGATATGGTGCAGGAACGATCCATTAGTAACTGGAAGAAAAATTGATGTTGGAGAGTTCTGTCGTTGATAATATATAGTATATGTATTTTTCGTTTCTTAGTTATAAGAATTTCAAGAAATAAGCCCTGTATAGGACTTGCTGCTATATATCTAGTCTGCACATGAATTATATTCGCATTATGAGTATTCGTTTTTTTGTTGTTAATCATCAGATGGATAGATCCTTGGTACTGGCGCATTAACCACCTGAAAACAAAAATTTATATTGAGTGGATTAGGGCTGGTCTATTGACTCCCGTTCTTTACAATTTGTCTGAACCTACCATAAATGTGAGCAGACAGTAGTACGGCGGTATTCGTCCAGTAACTTAGTAATCGATGATTAGGAAGTGGCGTCATCTGATGTCAAAAATAAAAGAAATGATGTTCTGGATCTCTTTACAGTATATACTGTATTTTATAAATGAGGTGTTTCTGCACTAAATTTTATATAAAATAGTTTTTTTTAACTGAAACAGATTATATCTAGATGTAAATCAGATTATTATATATTTATATTTTTGAAGTAAATTTAATATTTTATCTGGAACTTTTCATTTAACTTGATTCAATTTTCACGATTAGATGTAACGCATGTTAACATTTATACATATATATTAAACGACTTAATATATATATTAATATTTATCAATTATTGTAAATGAGTAATTTATACAATATTATATTTTACTTGTTACAGTTAAATCTGAATAGATGATGATGCTTTAAAGGAATATTATCTATTCGAAACTTAATATCATTCGTTATTTATTTGACATTTTCGTGCTTACTTTCCTAGAGGTATTTTTATTTTTATTTATGTATCATTATTTAATTGCTAAATATATGGAATCATATGGTTTTATCAGTTTTAAGTGAACTGACATCCTATTTTTGCTGTAATTTGCATGTGTTGTTGTTTAAGCCTTTTCTCATCCCGCCATAAACAACATCTTAAAATATCAACATCTGCTGACTTTGTCACGCTTCAAATTGAACTCTAGAAGATCACAGAAAAAATTAATTTAAATCTATTTCTTCCGAGAAAATATAATACTCTAGAACAGCGGTTCTTAAACTTGTGGTCCGAGGACCCCCTCTTGAACAACATTTTTTTTGCTGACCCCATCCCAACCCTAAGCATTTTACGTCGTTCTTGAGACTTAATTTCTGGCTCGATGATCTCATAGGCACTACATTATAATAAATATTGGTAAAAATGTATCGCTGGTTATTTTAATAAATGGTTTTGCGCATAAAAATCACAAAAATTATATATTAATCACAGAACATAATAATAATAGGTTCCATGTTTTATTTATTGCCTTAAAAATATATTTTTTATTGCTCCGCGCTTTTTGATTTTCATCGTCTTCTTGAACTGTTTGCAGCCATTTTTTATAATTTCGCGGATCCCCGGTAATGGCTATGCGGACCACAGTTTAAGAACCGTTGCTCTAGAAATCTCTGCAAAGATTTAAGAATGACCATCTACAGCAGGGCTGTCCAACCCGCGGCCCACTGCTGTAATGAATGTGAGTGTGATTCCACTAAAGATCGGATTCCATGCGACTCTTCCTAGGGTGATGGTGTCGATATCCAACTCGCTGATAGTCCATGACATTGTTGAGAAGGCCATATGCGAGGCGAAGGAATTCTCCTTTGTCCTGCCCAACATAAAATCGTAAACTTCTTTAAAACATTGAGATTTTATGTACTTATTTATTTATTTTTTTGAAATTCGCCGTAACTTTATCAAATATCCCAGTAATAAAGAAAAAGAAATTTGTTTCACTTTTGTACCAAAATATATAAGAAAAATAATGAAGGTGATGAAGTTTTAATTATTTAAATACCTATCTACATTTCCTATTTCCATTTTTAAAATATTTCTTATTTCAGTGATTAAAACTTCTTGACTTAATGATTTAAAAAAATTTCTGAACGAAAAGTCAAAGATTATTATACTATGACATTTATGCTTATTTGTCATGTTGGATATCATATATTATACACTATTTATTAACTTTCTTGTTTAATAACTATCGTTAGAATTAGTATATTTTATGTGCGGCCCGAGATAATTTTTCGGGTTTTTATCTTTAGTTAAAAAAGAACTGAAAATACAAATCCATAATTAAGAATCTATCCATAAATAAATTTAAAATTAAAAATGGCACGTGAATATGACATAAGCTCAAATATGTTTATAGTATTTGAATTTTTAGAAATTTCATTTTTTGTTATTTGATATTCGATGTGACTGAAGAGAGCCACAAGCTGAAAAATTTGTACTATTGAATGAATTAATTTGTAGGCCTGATGCTGAAAATGTTATTTGTGTTGAAATAATTAAATCATTTCTGCATCAGATTACAATCGACTCACGGGAGGAAATTTGAAAATTTAGCAATAAAGGATCTTATGATTCTCTAATTCTTTCTTAAGTCATTGATTGAATCAATATTACATTCATTTAACTGTTTATCCAGTTTCTCTTCAGTCATAGTAGGCTCAAACGGTTATCTATGATGGATCAAAGTGCTGTAGAAAAGTCATGATTCATCACATTATTTTTGATTAAACTCTATTCAACATAAAAACAAAGCACTTATCTCTTATTTCAGCTTTCATATATTTATTTCCAATAAATAAATGACAGAATAGTCAAGAAACTGTCATTTTTAAGTAGGCCTACATCTAAACATCAACCAATTTATACAGCAATTAAGACAAGTCACATTCTCGATAATATTATAACTGAATTTCTTTCTCTGCTTTTTCAATATATAAAACAGAAATAGTTAACGTTAGATCATCTAACAAAAATCATCCAAACTGATCGAAAAAGGAGTGACGAATTAATTTATTCATAATACTCAATTTAACTCTAAAATCATATAATATTGGATTATTCAAAACAGGAAGAAAATATGTATCGAAATAGGTAAAATAGATAATTAAAGGGAATAATAATTGTACAAACATGGACATTGACATTAGAAACATTGATAAACTGAAAGAGAATAGTATTTGTTATTTTCCTCGAGGTAGATTATTCGGAAGCAGAATAAAATCGACCGGATGTCCACATGAAAGAGCGCCACATTTTCACTTTAGAATATCTGAGTTATTTCCGAATCTCATACTTCCATATTTTTTCAGAAAAGATTCGGATTTGGTCCATTGAATAACGTCTTTCACCTAATGATATACCCAGCCACTGAAATGAGAAAAAATCGATAAAAATTTCTTGAATGAAATGTTCTTCTTTGAAAATCAATTGCTCATGCTAACCTGATCTACAATCTGACAAAGCATTGACTTGTATTTAATCAAGCTTCAGTGTTACTCCTCGCTCCATCCGTCCCAGTAAACGTCTACTTGTCCCTGATGAATCTAAAACATTATTCGCAATAAAGGAAAATAAGTCTCATAAAGTAAACTGCTAGTCCTCATTTCCTTGTTAGGAAAGCCAACAGGTTATATTAGGAAGTTTTAAAAGGATGATAACTTAAAGAACAAAAATTTTTGCTAAAATTATTACAGTCAGTATTTATCATCATTAAAAGAGAGGCGTCCTAATTTTTGGATATCTTTTTGCTTTTCTGTCTCTAATGTTAATCATAAATTGTTATTTATACATTTTTTATAAAAATCTCATCTTATGGCTATGAATATTATCCGGAAATCGGATGATTTCTTCAATAACTATCGAGTCATTATTTTGTTTATGTTTTTTTTTTTCATTTGAAATTTATATTCTGTTACAATTTTTCACAGATTTATTTTATTTTTGTTATGTTTTATATTTTGTATGTATATATATTTTGTAAAGTGTTCGAAATATTTTTCTTATTACTTAATTAATTAATTAGTTTTTCTGTTATTTATATATTTTATCCTTTCGTCAATTTGACTTTTACAATGTTCTGTAGAATATAGTATATTCTACAGAACATTGTAAAAGTCAAACTTCGTCAATTTGACTTTTACAATGTTCTGTAGAATATATTCTACAGAACATTGTAAAAGTCAAATTGACGAAAGGTTAAAATATATAAATAACAGAAAAACTAATTAATTAATTAAGTAATAAGAAAAATATTTCGAACACTTTACAAAATATATATACATACAAAATATAAAACATAACAAAAATAAAATAAATCTGTGAAAAATTGTTATTTTTATTTTTATTTTTATTTTTAATTATTAGAATATACTATATTCTACAGAATATAGTATATTCTGAATATCTTATATTCTGCTAGACTGAAGATAATAATAGGCCGATAACGTTATCAAATAAATGGATGTATCTAATAATCTTATAAATATTTTCGGTTGTTGGTTTTATTTTTTGTGTCGAGTAATATAAACGATAGAAGCTACAACCGCCAAACTTGGTATGATTCTCTGCGATTGTCCAACTTAAATAACTGGCCAATTCAGTGATTTTTTAGAATAACCATTGTTTAACAATTACGAACAATCCAAAAATTCCATAGAATTTAACAATTTAATCAACAGATGATGTTATATATAATTTTTACAATGGTAACCTTAGCGTTTGATGGGCCCATATTAGCTACATCCTGTATCCCCCGATTGTTACACCATCGTCATAACTATTTCTGTAGCTGAAGTATCTTTTCGAATGTAGCTAACTTATGTTTGGAATGTAAATCTTGGTAATTTGCTAATGACAAGCATCATTTCAAACAGGTTCTTCAAGCAATTTTTTCCAACATTACAGAGCATTTCTCTCGAGAAAGAAAATATTAAAAATCCTTAACAAACATACTTAAAATTCTATCAATTGATGGGCCTAAATACAAGAAGCTTGTATTTTCGTGCGTAATAATTTAATATAATTTTCTCCGGTAAAATTTACACAAGTTTTTAAGGTGTAAATTTGATCGTGTATATTTAAAAGCAGAGAATTTTTATATTTTAACTGATATGGCAACTTATATTTTATATTGATATTTTTCTAATAATCGAGGTGATAATGTATTTTTATAAATAACTTATTTAAAATTCTTCAATAAAGAAATTTTTGACTTATACATTTTATTGAGATCGCTTAATTGCAATTTTATAAAACAAATTCAACAAATAATTGACATTTCATTAACTTCCAAATCGCCTGCAAACGGATAGGACGAATATGAAGAGTCTGGCAGTGAATATTTTTTAAAAAAGACATTGCACGGAAGGTTTTTCTCTTCAAGCATTGTATAACTGATTTGTTATACAACTATTAAATCAAATTTCTGAATAGGAGCAAAAACATAAATATAATCTTTTAGGCTACATTTATGTTTATGCTCTTATTTGGAAATAGTCTCTTACTGAAATAAGGAAAAAATTTTCCAGAAATTAGAATTGAAACATAGTCAATTGAAAAATATTTGTAATTTAAGCCATTTCCAGAATTAATAAACAGCTTCGTTCGTTTTAATCGGCAAGAACTCAAAATGTTTAGAATATATAAAGTGCAGTCAATTTGCGTTTACATCCCCATGTAAATTTGCACATATTTATTTTTAATTTTATTTTACCTTCAATGCCAAATTATTTAATAAATGTTTTACAGTAAAAACAACCATTACGAAAAAATTATTTGCATGCTTGATAAATGACAATTTTATATAGTTTTAATATTAAGTTCTTATGAGAAAAGCAGAATTTTGAAACAGTAGTACGAAAAACAATAGATTAGGAAAACAATTACGCGAGAATAATAATATTTACTTGGCTTAAAGGGACAAAAATGGATCTAAATTTAATTCTTATATATCATCTTTTGGTCGGAAGATCTCAGAAGACAGGTGGAATTTATATGCTCGCAAATGAGATGTGACGCTTTGCATCCGTCTGCCGTATGTTTTCCTGTACTTTGCTGGACAGGACGGATCTTGCGAGGAGATACGATATATCGTTTCTAGTGAGCATGAGTTTTTCTTAACTCGCGGGAAAATTGAATCCCACAGGAACGGACGGGTGGGCGGAGAGACAACTGATATATCAGTTCATCTAACCATGTGAAGCCTGTTTTCCCAATTATATCTTAATCTAAACTTTTTATTAAACTTGATTTTAAATTTTTATAATTTTAACTTTCCTGAATTTTAATTTCATTGATTTAATTTATATTTTTGGTATTAGTAGACAAAAATTTCCATTTGCGGCTTAATTTCATCTTTTTAATCTGTTTCGCTTAGTAATTTAATATTATTTCAGACCTAAATAGTCTTCAGATGAGGATGTTAATCCAGTTTTACTTATAATGGGAGATCTGTCTAGTCACAATGAGGTTTTTGGAAAAAAATTCGCAAAACAGGGTGAGGCCTTGAAGTGGCTTTGTAGCTTAAAGTAAAACTAAATTCACTAACTAACATCACCCTGCAGAAAAATTCTGAAATATGAAAAAAAAATTTAATTGAAAATAATAATTTAATAATTTTATGAAAAAAGTATTAAATAGTAAAAGTAATTATTTTTATACATTTTCGAATATTCAAATTTTTTTACAATTTAAGGTATATTTTTTAAAATTGGTATTATTTTAAATTCAGTTATACTATACTCAGTTGCGTATTGTGATTATTCTGAACATATTTTATCAATAGATAAAGCTAAAGCTATGATATATGCATGTGTGAGGGAAACTACTGTGAGTGAGTTGGGTGTGAAGGTGGGTTGTGAGAATATGGTCTGTCTGTGTATGCTGATGACACTGTTCGCCTCTTTCTCTGAGAGCGAACGGCGTTTAAGGATGTTTGTTGCACAATTAAATGAAGCACATCAGAGGAAACAGATGAAAATACTTGAGTTTGAGCGGGGTGAAGAATGTACAAGGATGAACAAAAGATTGAACTGAATAGAGTAAATCTGAAGCAAATGAATAAGTTTGTATATATAGGAAATATGTTTGAGAAGGAGAGTTGCATTAATGATGAGATTATCAGATGGGCAAATACTGGATTAAGAGTTGTGAATGCGCTTATTAGAATCTGCTGCTCTCAACACTAGTATATTGACATCAACTTGGCAATGGGGAGAAAGGAATAGAAAGCGTTTAGTACAGTGGAAATGAGATACTTAAGAGGTATAGCTGGAATGATGGGATATGATTATCTCTCGAATGACGAAATTACAAAAACAGTGTGAAGTGAAAAGGAGTGTGATAGATGCAGTATGTAAGTAAATTTTGAGATAGCTTAGACATGTGAAGCGAATGAGTGAAGAACAATTAACAAAGAAAGTATATGCTAGACATGTGGAGGATAAATATGAGAGAGGGAGGCCGAAGAAAGAGTGGAGAGAATAAGAGAATGAATATCTGAAGATATTGGGTATATATGGATTTCAGAATCTATATGAGGTGCATGTGCATGAAGAAAAGAATGAATCTGGAGAAAGCTGATATATTATGTAGAGATAGAGCTATATAGTACCATCTGATTCATAGAATGTGAGTATCATCATCATGCCTGTATCCACTCTATTAAATGGATACAGGCATGATAATGATGTTGCTGAAGCTATATTTAAGTGCAGAATTAATATTTTACATATTAAACTGGGAAATACTATAATTATAGCTCTAAACTAATTAATATAAGAAAATAATTATATTTATTAAATTAAAATAAAACAAATATTTAGTTAAAAAATAATTTAGTGATATTTGCATTTTCATTAGAATTCAATCATACAAGTATTATTCTATTATTGATACATGGTACAATATTAAATATGAATAACTTGATGTTTTGTCAATATTTTAATTAACATCAGGTAAAAATTGTTAAAATGTAAATAGTTAAAAACAATTAATAGAAATGAAAATTCAAAAAATTCCCCCTTAAAAGTAATTAATGATGATAAAAAATTTATCTTTAATAATCTTTTAATTTTTACTTTTAGAGAATATAGGCTATTGTAGTTTTATCCCTTTCATCAATATTAAGTCTGTATATTCAAATTTGCATATTTTTCAACGAAATTATTTTTTCATAACATATAAATATTTTTATATCACCATACTTCATTTAATATAAAATCGCAGATAAATTTTCAGTTTTTCTATACAAAATAATTAGAGATATTTCTTTGTATATCGCTTGTGCTATAATTAAAAATTTCATATCATGAAGATAACAAAATGTTCAAAGATAGTTTTCATTTAGTTTTTTGAAAAATAATTATTTATATCATCTATATTTTTAAATTGACATTCAAATGTATAGAAACGAAATTCAAATATAAAGTCGACTAAATTCATCAGAAATTTTTGATTAAATAGGATATCTTATTATAATATTTTCAATCTAGTAATATGGAAGCTTCCAATAATTTTTTACGTTTATTTTATGATCCTTTTTCCTTATTAATTGAACATTAATCGTTTTAGATTATGTTATTTTATTGTCCATGCCAGATCTTTATATTGTATTGTCATTTCATCCAGATTTATATTTATTAAATTTATCTAGAAATAATAAATATGTAAAGTTAGAAAAAAATGACGATAAAATTAATTATTATTTATGAGTCATAAGGACGATTAAAATAAAAATATCAAAGTGAATACTGTATGCAGTAAATAACTAAAAATCAAATCATTGTTATGGAAAGATCTATATATATTATTTAAACTAGAAAAAAATCTTATACAGTACTATATTTTAAACTATTGATATTAAAATCTTATATTCTATATTCTAATAAATTTTATTTATTAAATATTATATTCTATATTCTAAAACGAGATTTATTTTATCAGAAATTTTTCTTTTAAAATCCTGATAGATTTAAAAATTCTGTTTATTTTCTTAAATTATGCAACTACAGTGCTATATATGCATTTCCGATCTACTTTAATTTAAAACGGCACTTATTAAAAATTAAACCTTTAATTTTTACATTAAAATAATGTAATTTTAAGAAATGCCATTTTAGATAAATATCTATATTTTCAAGATATCATCAAGCCGACATTACATATAGAGGAAGTCCATTTTCATATATTAGAATATTTTAATAACATTCAAATTTTTAAAAGAAAATTGAAGATTATTTAAAGAATAAGCCTGTGTAAAGTTTTAAAACTATAATTTATAATTACAGTGTTATTTACTGTTGTATTATGAATATGTAATTATATTTACATATTACAATATTCATACATATTACAATGAATTTGTGTGAATATTAGCAATTTTACATATTACATTATGAATATGTAAATTAATAAAATCATTGATAATTCCTTAATAACTTTAAGCATTTCTTTTTTAAATAAAAAATATAGTGTAATGTAAAAGTCTAGAAACAAAAAAATTTGTTAAAAATTAAATTTATAAAAGTTGATAGGCAGAATTGGATAAAGATTCTAGGCCCATAGGCGCAAAATATTTTTCAAATAAATTATAAATTTATTCAATAATTTTAATCTATTTTTGAGGCTTCCTAATATTGGGAGCCCCCTAGGCACGAGCTTATTGCGCCTAGCTGTTAATCCGGGCCTGTTTTTATAGACGTTTTTTCCCTGTGAACGTTGTTGTTCTTAATTCTATAATTCAAAGTTTTCAGGGATCAAGCCTCAAAAATTTTGTTAATGAGGTAAGTTAGATAAGAATAAGATGAATAGATGGTTTTTCAAATCTTCACGAGAAATTATTATTATTATAATTTGAAAATTTCCAAAAAAATTTTGAATACGATCCTATACCTTTTATAATAATTTATGCAACAGATAAGCAACGTAGAGATTCTTCAAATACGTATCAAAATCGCATTTTGAACAACAACTAGAAATAATACTTTCTGAATAAAATGTTTTCTGAAATATTCCAAACTTTTCTGATATTCAGCAGATATTTTTTGCTTATTCATCAAAATAAATTACTGTATTTATCAGCATCATAAGACAAATTTCTTATTTGGGACCTATTAATATTTATATCTATAGATAAACCATGTTTGTCTTATGTAATAATTTTTCTCTATGTTTCTATCTCATTAAATATCAAATATATTGGAGAGAAAGTGATATATAAATGTTTAAATAAAATTTTAATGAATATAATTTAAAATTTGACAACAAAATTTTAATAAATAAATATTCGATAACCTTTTGCCAATCCAGTTACAGTTAATCCGGATCGAAACATGAAAAATGAAAAATTCCTAATAAAAGAGATTACTTACAACTTCTTAGTCTTATATTAATAAATAAATGTAATCTTTATTTTTAAATAAAGCTCTACAATGATATTTTTTATTTTCGTCAACTCTACTTATTAAATTTCTCATTCATGTGTTCTAAGTTTATTTATTTATTTGTCTTTTGGAGCTATCTTCCATTTCCCTAATCCGGATTCTCACTAATCCGGATGATCTCTTTTCCATTAATCCGAATTAGCGAGGGTTTGCTATAATTTTTGACAATAAATATTGTTTAATAAAATCATTTATTAATTTAATGATTTTTGTTAAAATAGATTGCAAAATATAAAAGGAAATCTTTGATTAATAAATAAAATTTGATTTATATAAATGATATTTCACTTAAAATTCTTTTTCTCAATAATTACGTAAAAATATTTAAGAATCATATTTAAATATCTTTATATTTATTCAAAACACTATATTTAAATTTCAATGAGGTAACTATGCTATTGTATATCAATTCAGAGATTCTTAAATACGTTACTTGCTCTGAAAATAATTTTACTATACAGTATTTAGGTAAAATATGATTATCGCATAGTTAATAAAAATGTTTTAATTATAACAGAATAAAGTTATTTCTCAGACAGTATTAAAATATTTATATGTAGGCCTACTTTTAAAGCGTTCAATATGATTTGTTTGTATTTGCAGTATATTCCAACTTATTTTTGATGAGAATAGGAAAATTCAATTTTGTTCTATTAAAGAATACCTTATAGATTCCTTTTATTCCCAAAATTATAAATAATAAATATATCAATCGAATCAAAACGCTATTTAAAATGATTTTTAAATTTATTGATATTCTGAGTTTTGATAATTTAGAACCTAACTTCTATTTATAATTTTGCATTAATGACAAATCACATTCCCAAATATGCAGTGGCGGATTAAATATTTTGGTGCCCCTAGGCCTAGAAATAATTGCCTCCCTCCTAAAGATTAAAGATTACTTTTTAAATATTTCGTATAAATTAATTAAAATATTACTCAATTGAACGCTTACAAATTTTATTTTCAATAAAATTATTTAAATATATTAAAATAACAAGTATTATTTTATGTATATATTTTTTATAATTATATATACAATATTTATGCTACATTTCTGTTCGGCAAATTCAGTAAATCTATATAATCTAATGATAAGGTGGAGTGAGGTAAGGGATAGTTGGGGGAAGTGCATTATCGGGCTGTTTTGTTATAAGATAAGCAAAATTTTGCTATTTCATATTGTAGTATTCTACTACAAGTTAATATCAACCTACATAGATAATGCACGATGAATGATGCGATGAGTATTTGCATCGACCTTTACAAAAGCGTCGCGTCCGAACAGCACACAAAACTTTGACAATATTTTAAAAGTGTAATAATTCTTAAGATAACTTCATATTAGAAGCTGTTTTTTGGTAAGCATGAAGAATATTGATTAAAGTTTATACTAAATAAACAATATTTTTTGGAATTTCAAAATTTATTGAGAAAAACCCTGGTAAGCTCTTGCCCCGTAAATATTGTTTCCTGGGTCAAGTGCAGATCAGCACCTTGGGGTAATTGCGTATTAGGCTGCTCTAGCCTCATAACACGTTCAATTTTATTTTTTGTGTTCTACATTTTAATTTGTTTATTAACTTCTTTTTCTAGCATATAACATGGTTCGCAACTACGTCAGAAAATTCAGCAAGAGCGATTATTGGAAAGAAATGAACGAAATGTGAACGTAGTCGAGATGATTTGGATAAATGCAAAGATATCAATTAAAATTTTCGTATAAACCATTTTTTAATCAAATTGTAGATATCAATTAAAATTTTTGTATAAACCATTTTTTATTTGATAAAAATATTTTTGTCCATATTAAATAACAAAATGTGTACTTTGTTACTTTGAAAAAATAAAAATAAAAAGTGATATAAAGGAAATAATGTGAAATGAGGTATAGTGAAATAAAACAAAAATATAAAGTTACTTAAGTACAGAAGTTGTTATTAAACAATTTGTGTACTTACATCACTTTATATTCTTGTTTATTTCACTATACCGTCTTTCACCATTTTCAAGAATTCAAATCTCGTTTCTTTAACAAAGAATAACTCTAAAACGAAGCAACTTAAACAATCCCCATTATACCGCCTCTCACATTTCATTTCTTGTTTCATATTCAATCCTTGTTTCTAAAGGATAACTCTAAAACGAAACAACCTATCTTAATGCGGTAAAAAGCATTTCATAGTAGATTTGTTCCTAATTCTGCTCTTGCTAATTAACCTGCGTAAATAAACTTCAAAACATTTTTAACGTGCACGTACACTCTTACTTCGTTTCGGGTTAAATGCAGAGTTGCTGACATTTTGTACGATTCTTGTCGCAAATTTAAATTTTCAAGGATGAATTATACGGTAATAGCTGCGCAATGCGATTGTTACCGACCCTGTTAAATATCCATACGAGAGGTTAAAATACTTGCGTTTAAAGTCCAACTTTGCAAAAACTGCTCTCCACTTACCCCACTCCATCTTATTAGATACTTTTTAATAGTCAGAAGAGAAAAGGAATTCCATTTTTCATCAATAAGATTTGCCCTTAAATAGTATTTTTATACATTTTAATGCCGAAAATATTCATTTCGCTAAACAATTTGTAGTAGATGTGCAAACTAGCATACTGAACATAGTTTTGTTTTAACATCTTGTAGTGATGGAAAGGCATGTTTCTGATGTTTGTTTTCAATGCCAGCTTTTGTAGAATAGAGAACAGTATTGTATAGAATTTTTTAGAGTAGCTCGGATCTGTAGAGGACATGTTTGCTTACTACTATTTATACAAGTTCGAATGAACAAAAGAAATATTTCAACTTTGCATAGATAGTTAACTTTTGGCAAAACTTCTGCTACTATAAATTTTCTGCGACAACAAATTTTCCGCCCTAAACCCAGGTCTTATCTCCACTCTTTTCTCATATTTTAATTCTTTCTTCTCCCTTCTTTTTCGTTTTTTCCCTGTGGCTAAACTTTTTGGTACAGCTCACTTTCCCTTTTGTGTAAAGTATATAATAATTAGGTACACATCTTCAATATAAGTTTAAACTTTCTGTATTCTATGATGTCTAAAGACCATATTATGAGTTTAGTTTAATATTACAATATGAATTATAATTTGCATATTGCAAAAATTATACTATTTATTATAATTTCATTTTAAACATAAAAATTGAAATATGAAAATAAATCCTATTTTACGATTAAAAATTAGCACTGCTAAAATTTAATAACCAATGCATATCTTTTAATATTAGTATCTGAATTGATTATGGATTATTTATGACTTTTTTATAGATTAGATATTCCTATATAAACAATGATCTTATTTGTTAAATTATTATTGCAACTGTTCATAAGGTAAGTACTTTGCGACAATATTAAATAATGCTATAAACAGAAATTTTTAGAATTTAGTGAATAACTCCAATATCAATATTACTTTCTCCTTATAGCCAGATATATTACGAGTCTCAAAAACACGATTTTTCATTTTCAGTAGATATTTAGCAACAGTAAAACATCAAATAAGTTTTCATATTTTTATGTAACATTTTCGCATTGATTATTAAATCAAACTTTCAGAAACGTTAAAAGTCGCCCATTGTATAAAAAAGCTTTCGATCGTGGTTGTAACTTAAAATATAAACAATAATCTATGTACAATATGTATAAATATGGCAAAATGTCGTCGTAAGATTTTATAAATCAATAAATTAAAAAGCTACTTTTATTTTAAATTTTATTGCTGTTTCAAGTTTCATAATCTCCATCCATTGATATGATAAAATTCAATTCTATCTTGAAATTAATCATAATAGGACTAAAAATTTGACTACCATTAATTTTGAGCGGAGTAGGAAAGAGGCCGCCATGATTGGGTGACATCAGGGCAGTAACTAGGGCGTGGCGAAAGCGGCATTCGCCACGGGCGCAGCTTGATTAGGAGCGCAAATTTTTTAATTGATTTCCGTTATTTGCGGGCAAATGACTTTCCGATAAACGTTCGCAGCCATAGCGTTATGTTTTTCTTTCATTTTATTTCTTAGACGAGGTAATTTATGGGCAAGAGCGGCCAAGTTGTACCATAAACAAAGGCGCCAAGTCAAGAAGGGGCGCTACTTTTATTGATAAAGTAAAAGTTTACAATGACTCATTGGGTTTCTGCCTCTTCAGTGAAAATTCATGGAAAGGCCTAAAAAAAAGTAATAAAAAAGGATTTGTACAAATGTATTTGCTCATTCAAACAAATAGCTTACAGCAGATTCAAAAGCAACTCATTTTGATGGAGATAATTCAGTTTCAGCATTGTTATCTTTAAATGAAAAAAATTGGGGGGGGCGCAAGTTTGATTCTTGCCACAGGCGCTGCGTACTCTAGTTACGGCTCTGTGCGACATAAAAATAGCAAACAATTCCATGAAAACTGTACAAACGTCACTTATAAGAGCAATCTGTTAGTCTAGAAAATAAAGAGCTTCTATGACCGATTATCTGATGAATAATGTACTGTACTTACTAAATCTGAAGGTATGGTCTTCGAAGTAGTTAAATCGTCGAAGGATTTATTTTAATAAATTTAATATATCAGGCAATATAACAAGCCAAAGAATCGCGTTTCGATAATTTTGCCTATTAGTTGCCTTATTAATAAATAAATTTTATATTAGGGACTAAATTAGAAGTATAGTAATAGATTAAAAATCTATAGTCTGAACTCGAATCAATACTAAAGAATGCAAGTACTTTTTTATTAAATGGAATATCAATACTGTATGATGAAACTAACAAAATTAAACTGGAAGTAAATATTCTATCAAAAATATAGGAAATGTACCAAAATCCTAGAATCAGAGGAAGATATATGGTGGCTATAGTCCCTTCCAAACAAATTAAAAATATTAATTTTTCTTTTTTTTAATCTAGAATGTAGAAAAACGAAATTACTGATTGGTTTAATAATATAAATATAAAATACCGTACAACCAGACATAAATTCGAATATAAAATACTGTATAATATTTATGATATTTTATTTTTTAATTCCCGAAATTACTGATTGGTTTAATAATATAAATATAAAATACCGTACAACCAGACATAAATTAGAATATAAAATACTGTATAATATTTATATTTTATTTTTTAATTTCCGAATTTTTCTTCTAGATTTACAATTGACTAGAATAACTATACTGGAAAAATGAAAAAGAAATATCATTCATTTTCCATTAGCCCACTTCATACTTTAATATAAGGCTGAAATATATAGCAATTTAGACGGACATTCTGATGAATTTGATGACTCTGTATACATTTCAATAGTTAATGAGTCTATTTAAGAAATAAAATATAAAATAAGTAAATGCGTTATATATTATTATATGTTTACTGTTCAATCCATTATGTTTTACTGATATTAGATAATAACAGTATTCAATTGGTTAAAAATTATTTCGATATCATTTTTTACTTAAATATGTTTATAGTAGAGAGGTTAAGATGTCATTTAACTAATTTTAAAATATTTTACAAATCTACATTTATTTGTTTATACAGTATATTTATTTTCGTATATTTGCAAAACACTTGAAGATTTCAAAAATGAGGATCTTCGTAGGAATTATTTTCCTTATTTGTTTACTTCTAATTATCGGTATGTAAAAACAAATTTATTTATTTAATAATAATATTTGAATTTTAAGATAAATGAATTATAATTTCTAAATTTAATAGACGTTTGAATGATGATATTTATAATTTTAAATTTTTTTGTGTATTTACAATAGGAAATGTTATGGCTAGAGTCTTTGCAAAAGATGTTTGTAAAAAGGCTGTCTGTGATTAAGTTGCAAAACTGCACTCCTAATTTAGATCATCGAATGTAATAGCAATGATCTCCGATATTAAACTATAATGGACAACCAATTAATGTATATTACAAAATATTACTTTTCTGGACCGTATATTTATGTAAAAGCAAATTTCAATGAAATATAAAATAAAAGAAATAAATATAGTTTATTTTTGATGCTAAACATGGCTTATTTTTGCAATTAATTTACAAAATTATATAGAAAAGATTGAAAGAAATATCAGTGGGTGATCGGTTAACGAACATAATCCATTCAAAGAAAATGATCGTTAACCGAATTGTTCGTTAACCAATCATCAATTTACCATAGGTTTTTATGGCACAGGTTTTAATGGCTTCAAGTGGTACAGGAAGGTATAGAGTTTCAAGTCATTCAAGAGATAACCTTCCTCCTCCTCCACCACCACCTGAAAATACCACTGTTAATGGAATTCATGCACCTTCTCTTTTTGTAACTCGGAAAGTAATTCAATTAATTCGTTCTAGAGATCCCAAAAAAATATAAATAAGAAATTATATAATTTCTTATTACGTTTATTTATATATAATAATCATAATATACTGTATACATACATAGTCTTGCATTTTTTTCTATTATGTTTATTTTCCGTTAAAGAATCTGTTCAATGTCGATTGCTTTTCTCTCTTCTTCAGGATTTTTCGAAGTGATTAATAACATTATCGTGAAAAAATACCAATCCTATTTAACTCATCTAATATTGATGCATTCTAAGACCAAAATGTTGTAAAATCTCTCTCTTACCTTCTTTAATAAATCTTTCATTTATTTTAAATTATTTCTTAATTCATTTTAATCCAAAAAAACTACTATTCTCTCATCCATACCTATAAGTGCACGAACGCGCCTGTCATTCCGTTAGGTTAGTTTAGCCGCCATATCCTCGTGAGATATTTTTATCTGGCGGCGATTACTTATAGAGCTCATCACAGACTGGCACAACACCCATGATGGGATCAACCAGATGGTTGAAGGATGAGATTCAACGGGCTGGGCCCGGACTCCTCCTGAAAAATTGGAGGCGTGGGACCCGGATCCTCCAAGATGGTAAGCTACAGTTTTACCATGCAGACATCCGGACGACCTGTCATTCTATCAGTCCGCAGGTCCCCCAGTTTCTTCTGTGAAGTGTTCGTTTTCCGAACATAGAAAATCTTTCCGAAAGTGTTCGTTATCCGAACAGTTCGTTAACCGATCACCCACTGTACAGTAGAAATATATTTAAGCTGTATAAATCAGGATTTCCGTAGCTTAAATATATCAAGATTCGATTCTTTTAAATGACTTTAAATAAAATATATCTTATGTGAATTGATTGAGGATTTATCCTGAAACTGAAAAAGTAAATACGGAAAAACAGATGAAACATTTTAATTATGAATTTTTTCTATTTCCATTTAATTCCGTGAAATTTAGAGATTGGCATGTAAAGTTGGAATTGTTTCTAATTAATTTCAGAGAAATCAATAAGAACTAAGCTAATTTATTATTAATAATAATAACAACAATCACAAATAAACTAGATTGATCTAAAAATTGAAATTCAACTGAAAAATTGTACAGGTAAATATAATAATTCCATTATAATTATAATTACTTAAATATCCTGATATAATATTGAAGATCTTCTATTCTTAACTATTATCAATTTTTAGCTATTTTTAACACAAAATAATCTTCTATATTTATTGTTCTATCTGCAGAATTACTAGAAAATTAACATCACAAAGATTGAACTTTACAGATTTATTCTTTATACATAAAGCCCTAATGTATAAGATAAATTTTGAGGTTCCTACAAAATTTATTTTCAATATTGCCACACTTTTAAAACTTTTAATAGTTGATATATATGAAACTATTTGCTGTAAATAAATATATTTATTTAGAAAGACGTTATATTTTGCAAGATCAATCTTACGGTAAGATCAGTTTGAAAGATTGATTAGGTAAGAATCTTACCTAATCTTTCAAACTGTATGCAAAATGTCAACAAAACATAAAGAATATTTAAAGTTGATGTGGCGGGAGAATTTTTTTCACCAAACCTATACCTCTATTAATTTCGAACGGTTTACATGATTCATTACTAGATGTTGACCCGACCCAAAAATTTTTTTTCAATTCTATATCTGTGATTAATTGCAATATATGAATCACGAATATTCTATATGAAACTATTTGCTGTAAATAAATATATTTATTTAGAAAGACGTTATATTTTGCAATATCAATCTTACGGTAAGATCAGTTTGAAAGATTGATTAGGTAAGATTCTTACCTAATCAATCTTTCAAACTGTATGCAAAATGTCAACAAAACATAAAGAATATTTAAAGTTGATGTGGCGGGAGAATTTTTTTCACCAAACCTATACCTCTATTAATTTCGAACGGTTTACATGATTCATTACTAGATGTTGACCCTACCCAAAAATTTTTTTTCAATTCTATATGTGATTAATTGCAATATATGAATCACGAATATCCTAATATCATACTTTTTTGTCAGACGGCCGCATGGAAGCTTGTTAAATTTTCATCGGAAGATTTAAAACTGATTTTGCATGCCACAATTATTGATATATTATTTGGATATTGACTTGCCGTAAATATACTGTATCTGTAGGTCGAATCTCATCCATTCCTATCCTCACTAGTAATGTAGAAAGCTCCTGTGTCGTTCTGAAGAAATACTTTAAATTAAAAATGTAATGTATTGAGTTAAAAACACGAAGAAAACGATTTATCTTTTATATGTTATGAAAATTTTCCAAATATGAAAAATTGAGAGTGAATCATGTTATATACAGTATATAGAGCTTGAATAATCTAATAGAATAAAGAAAATTTTAAATCATTGCGCATGAAATTTTAGAAAAAAATATTTCCAAGACAAATCTATAATAAAATAAATCGTATTTATATACATTGTATACTATACAAGATGGTTATAATTAAAGTTTCCCTATTAAGAGCTTTTTGTAGCTTTAATTAATAAGTGCAATGACATCAATTTGTATAAATATTAATCATATGATAGGAGAATTCCATGACAAAATTTTAGTTTCAAAATTTCCGATAGGGAAAATATGGCGCTGTGCAATAGAAATACATGTTAAAAACACAAAATATAAACTAAAAAGGTAAGACTAATCTAAAATGAAATTTTAATTTTATTTTTGTCCTTAGCAAAAACAAGCTTAAAATAAACTGACACAGGAAATGGCTTCACAACTTCAAACTTATTTATTGTTCATGGCATTGAAGATGAGAAGTTGAGCTTAGACGTGATAGCCATTATTTTTGGAAAAAATTGCATTCGATACACAGTATGTTTGTCTGCAGAATGTAATATCTGTGGAGAAATGTTCCGCACATGTTGTATTAGATCCTTTAAGACAGCCAGGTTAAGTCGAAAGAAACTTTTCATAACTTTTGTACTTAAAGTGAAATTTTAAATTAAAAGTTGTGGTTCAGTCCTACTTGTATGCTTTTCTAATGCAGCTTTATATGTCCAGTTTATTTCTTTTCAAAAACATCCTATGCATTTTATTATATACGCTAATACAGTAATTTGATGCTATATTTTATTTATATATATCCAAAATATGTACTATTGCAATAATAATGTATTATAAATTTATTGAATGTTTTTTATGCTAGAGTGAAACCTGTATTAATATATACTAAGCTGGAAAACTGTCTAAGGCAGAAAAATTTTCTATCCCTTGGGATTTCGGCTTAGATAAGTTTTACTATATTTGTCGTAAATAAATTGAGTACTCATTTGATAAGCGCTTCTTTGTGTATGTATATATATATAGCTATGAATTTCGATAAATAATTTACCCATATTTTTTATACATATTTTAAAAGTTGGATTAGTTTTATAAATAAATATTTTTTTGTCTCATAGATTACAGGAATACTTTTTTTATACCTTTAAGCTTTTGATATTAAGTTGTTTTATCATTGGTTAATTTTAATTTCTGTTCTATTTTAAGTAAATTCAAAATTATTATTCCAAAATTTTAAAATTAAGATAAAAATTATCATTCGAATTGATTTGAATATATGAATGATCTAAACCGATTTCTTTACAATAAAATGTTAAAATTAACTCTTCGAACATTTTAAAACTAATTCAAGTCAGAAAATGTTCCATTAAATTAAACAGAGAAATTAGAACTTCAAATTGCATTACTTTCTTTTCTAAACAATGCAAATTTGAAGTTTTAATTGTATAATAATATTCCCTCTTTAAAACATTTTCAGATTATATAAATTTAAAATGAATTAATGATAAGAAGTGATGAAAATCTAAAAATAATTAGGAAAACTACAAATAACAGTATTTCTTCACTTCTTAAAAGGAACGGAATGTCTTCTCAAATCTAACTTCACTAATTCATCGGAATTAATAACAATTATTTAAAACTTATAGGCAAACCAATTAAAACTTAATCGTGTTAAGTTCTAGTTCAAAACCAATTAATTTTTTTCATATTAACAACTTTCAGATATAATTTCTACATTAGAAAAAATTTTTCTTTCTATTATGTACAACTTTTTATATTTAATGCCTAAGTTAGGCATTAGATGTAATTAAACTTTTATAGAAATATAGAAATTATTATTTTTTTTATTATATAGAAATTTTTATTTTAAAATTTAGATATTTTAATATAGAAATTTTTATTTTAAAATTTTAGAACAATTTATTCTTTCTCAATTTATTCATGGTTATTTATTTTTTTGAGGTTTTCCATGTATTCTAGTTACATTGAACCATATTTTCATTTATTGGCAGATTTTGGAACTAATTTTTTCGCAAAATCCATCATAATCCCTTGAATAATATATACAGAAATTTTGGTGCTTATTTTGTTTATTAATTAAAGCTACAGAGTTCTGAATAGAGATACTTTAATTATAACCACCTTGTATATCATGTAATATAAAATTTAAAATCTTATAATTTTTTTTTTTCATAAATTATCCTATTATAACTTCTAGTTTTATGATCATATTATTGTATTTGAAATTTTTGATTTTATTAGCGCTTTCTATTTTAACTGAAATTTTATCTAAATTTTCGCATTTATTATTACATTTTCGAATAGAATCAATTTAAATCCGAATAGAATGATTGAATTTATTATTATTTATAATACAGTATTAAGATCTGATATGAACAATAAAATAATATACTGTAGTTTAAATCATTTTTGTTCATTCAATAAATAGAAAGATATCATAAAAGAGGCATAAAAAATTTATAAAAATTATTATATTACTGAATTGAAAATGTTAATATATCATATTTAACGAGATATTTCCGATTATTTTACCTTATTTTTTTATAACACTATACACAAATAATATTAATTTAAAATAAAAACTAAAATAGGCTAATCGGAATGACTAATTTTGATACGATAAATCGAGAATCGCGATAATCGAAACCGCGATAATCGAGGTATTCCTGTAATTAATAAAAATAAATATCGAACATTAATTTGAATCATTTTCGTTAACTTCATTAAATATTTCACATCTTATTTTGATATGGCATCGAGATATTTTTCAATGACTTAATCCCACCGCTAAATTTCCTTAAAATCAGAGCAATAAATGATTCAGAACATTGTATATTAAGCCTATATCGCATAAGATTGAAACAGAAGTTTATATGATGTACAATACCATTAAGAATAATTTAGTAGTAGAACATCAATACCAAATTTCGTGTAAATCCACCAAAATCCACTGATTACCTCAAAACTGTTATTGACAGAAAATGGCAGTTTTGAGCTAATTCATAAATACAATAGTCATACATAGAAAGATAATACTACGTAGAAAAACTGAATGGCGATCTTGTAAGTCTCACTTTCCTCTGAATAGTAGGCTAATAACATGATTATACTAACAAGTAAGTGAAATATGGCATTATAAAAATATGTATATAAAACAATCATTTTGATGAAAAATATATAAATTTATATATACAGTATGATTTTAAAGAAAACAATAAAAGTTGGTAGTTAGAAATAAAAAATTAAACATAATTTTTAAATTAACTTCGAATTAATAACATTTTTGCAATTTTTCTATGTTCTATTCTTTTTTAAACTTAGCACAGTCCAAGTTTTCATGAGTAGTTTCATGATTAATATTCAATATTATATGATTCAATGTTCTTGAACTGATTTCAAATACTGAATTATGTAGCCAATTTTAGAAATTATAGTAAAGCATCATGATTTTGAGTTAAAAAAAAAAAACATTGTTCTCAGTGAAAGGTCTTTGCCTTAAGGAGACCCGAGGCGTGAGAGATTTTTGGGGCTCTATTAAAATAAATCTTATTTTTTTAGAAAATCAGTTCTTTTATTTTTAGAAAAATGCATACAGGCATGTAAGAAATCGAACAAATAATAATTTTTTTTCATAAAAATTTAACATTATTCAATAAATGCTTTAATCACAATAGCACTACAAATAACAATAATATATATGAAAAGTTTTTTTACTTATGACTACTTTTTTACTTTTAGATGTAGCATATAAATCAATAATGTTTTCAAAATTCAGGTTTAAAATATAAACTAAAATAGCATAATCGGAATGACTAATTAGCATTACGTTTTTACCATAACATTATGTACCTAAACATTACGTTTTTCAGAAAGGATAAAGGGTCCAAGCCTGGTCCCTTGAACCCCATCCTTCAACCATCCGTTTAACCCTATCATGGGTTACCATCCAGTCTGTGATGGGGTCTATAAATGGCGGCCCTCAGATACAGTACAGGAATCTTGATTAATGCGGTTAATAAATCCTCGCAATACACCGCATATATCAAACTAAAAACTAATGGGAAAAACTATAATGAATCCTTAAAAATATCAAAATTATAAACATGAATTTTTTCTCTCTCAAAACGAATTTATATTGCATTACATGTACTTTAAATCATTGAGGAATATATATAGGTATTTAAAAATTGATAGTAAGAATTAAAATTTATTTTTCACAAAAAAAATTAATTTTACAAAATTGCATAAATTTTATAAAAAAATAATTGTACGTCATAGACATCGAATACTGGAGAGGAACTGAAGGCCAGGCTGGTTATTTAATATTGTAATGCCTTTTATTAAGTAGGTTCCATTCACGCTAAATTTATTAATAAATAAAATTATGAACAAATTTAAAATATAACAATTAGATGACGAAAATCATAATATTAACAGAATTAAATGAATAAATAAATAAATTTATTACAGTAGTCTAATTATGTAGACTACAATTCTCGAGATTCAGTTGCAAACTCTTTAGAGGGTTTGCAAAAAAAAAAAAAAAAAAAAAAAAAAAAAAAAAAAAAAAAAAAAAAAAAAAAAAAAAATTACACTTGTTGAAGCTCACTAATCAAATTTAACATCGCATATATTAAGTGATAGTCTCAATTCTTTTTTTTTGCGCACTAATCAAGGGATTTCTGTAAATCGTGCGATATCATCTTATAAACTAACCTTTTCTATGTCCTCGACACTCTAAACCTAAACTAGCTAATAACTTTTCTGTGGCAACGATTCTTTTAAAACTTCCCGCCAATATTATCTCTTAGTTGTATTTGTTTAACTAATTGAAAATCAATGCATCCAGTTATTGATAATCTCGTTTTGAGCGTTAACATTGAGGGAAAATGTTCTTTTAAAGTCCGATTTAAATTTTTTCCAATCATTGTAAGCTGTTACGAATTTTGTAGAACTCATAAAAAGTTTGCAAACATAATTAATAAACTCATTTACTTGATTCAGAAAATATTAGCCATTCACGATATTCTTTGGTGCCGTTAGCTTTTAAACAATAGAAATGATTATTTGAAATATTTCTATATTAGATTTTTTTCTTTGTCTCTGTATTCCATTTTTAAATATGATATATATCGGATATTACACGGTTATTAAGAAAAAATTTGCCATTTTGTCCGATATATTTAGTGGCCATAAGGCGATATCTTTTTTTTGTCAACAGATGACGCCAGACTCTATTCAGATATAGAGAGCCTACAAGGAGAGAGTGGCCATAGAGGTAATAAATTTTTATTGGACACTTACAGTCACATGACTTAGACCATTAGTTTTCCAAATAAAGTATATTCTGTATTGGATTTGTATGCTTTAACGTTAGTTTTTCCAGATATATCGTTTATCATCTAACCTTTATTAAAAATTAAGGTAAGATTCTTATTAAATGAATATAGTTGTTGTTTAATATTGTATGTTGTGTTTATTAATTTTGTAGTTTGTTTTATTAAATTTGTTTTATTTAAATCTTATACTATAAGATTTAAAAGAGCTGATATTTTAATAAAGCTTTCTGTATATTTAGAATAATTTAGTAATTTAATTTTTTTACTATAAGATATAAAAGAGCTGATATTTTAATAAAGCTTTCTGTATATTTAGAATAATTTAGTAATTTAATTTCTTTAATTTTTTAATTTCTTTACAGACTAAAATTATATTTTTCAATAAGTTTTAATAACATCTTTATCCTCTTTGTTTTTATATCATACATTTCCATATAGTTTTAGTAGAAAATTGCAGCATTTGTCTTTTAATTTTTAACTGAAATAAATGGTAAATGAAACCAATTATAAAATATCGAACAAGGTACAGTCTTTTCTGAAATGGTTTTCACTAAATTACTACTTACCGTTTTTCCGGTTACAATAAAAACTTGATGCGTTAGTTAGTACAGTAATAACACATATGCTATCAAAGGCACAGAAGATACTATTTACTATTTCCTTACAATCGATGCGGGAGGCTTCTGATGGTTCGTATGGGAGGTATTGTTAGTAACTTTGGCTTTAAAATTTGAAAGAGAAAGCCAAAGTTACTAACAATACCTCCCATACGAACCATCAGAAGCCTCCCGCATCGATTGAAACATCTCAAGAGAAACCTACTAAGGTCCCCATGCCATATAGACTGCATAACTCTCTTACTATTAAACAAGCTCTTAAATCTAATAATATGTCCCATACCTTTAAAAGGGCGCCCACAATTTTTAATATGCTGCACAATGATAAGGACAAAAGAACTAGGGACTTTAGATCGGGCATCTATAAAATACCGCTGCACAACGTAGATGATAATCATCATGAAATATATGTGGGGGCTACTGCCAGAAATTTCAAAGACAGGCTGAAAGAACATAAGGATAATATAGCTAAGGGTAATCTAGTGACCGCGCTAGCGCAAAGAGCTTTCGAGAAAGACGTAAACATTAATTGGCAAGCTGCCAATATTGTTAAAAATGTAGTTAATCGTAAAGAATTACCACTCAGAGAAAAACTAGAAATTATAAGATCCA
>AYEL01083577.1:0-67456 GCA_000484575.1 Olivierus martensii | reverse complement strand
ATATATATATATATTGAAATTTAGAAATATTCATTTATTTTTATTTGACTGATTTTACACCATACTGATTAAAATAACAACTCTGTTTTGTAAAAATTGTATATTATATACAAAAATTGAAATATTTTGAAGATTCAATAACTGTTGGTGACTTGAAACAAGCTACCAGCAGCTATTGAAAAAATTTGCATATTCTCAAAAAAATCATATTCAATCTTATCAAAAAATTTGCATATTCTCTCTAATGTAGAAAGATTAAAAAACTTTGACTGATATGAAACTAGTCTAAATATATGACTAATATTTTCCATATTTGAATTTTGAAAATTTTTCTTTTACACTTATTGTCACCTGCTAGAACTTTATATAATTTGAATATTTTTGTTTGTATCCTTACCATATATACTAGAATGAAAATAAATTTGAGAAGTCAACTTCACAGTTATTATTTGTTCATAAGTGATCAAAAAGCTAGAGTAAAGAAATTGTGAAATATATGTATATCTTAGAACTTCAGATGGTTATTATTAAAGTACAGAGAACAAATTCACTTTGCATCACTGTTTTTTCTACATATTTTGCATAATCTATTATTGCTATATAAATAAATGTTTAAAAATAACAATATGACTAAAAGAGGAAAGTACTAAATCAATACTATATGAAAAATGTAGGTTTTAATGTAATCAGTCATTATACAGTACTAAATAAGGATTGCAATACCGGTAAACCAGTGTATTGGTTTACCGGTAAATTGCAAATTTTAGCCTCAAATTTTTACAGGTAATTTGGTAAATTATGTGCATAACTATAATACACTTTTTTGTACTTATTCGCTGGGCCACAGTCTGTTAATGTAAATCATCAATTATGTTTAGCATATGGAACCCAGTTGGCTGTGATCAAAGTTCTGTATAACAGAAATGATACAGTAGTTGATGAAACTGAAGACAAAGAACCGAAATCTGTTGAATCAGCTGAAGACAATCTGAGTATTCTGACAAAGAATACAACAGAGATACTGAATATAATGGCAGGGTTTTAGAAGTAATATAGAACGTGATAACTAGTTTTCAAACAAATTTTGTACAAAATATAAATTTGCATTCTCTCATAAACAAAATATGAAAAGTAATCAAAATATTTCACAAGTCATCAACAAAAAATGATGATATATTACAAAAATATGTAAAAGAAGAAATTGGTAAGGAACTTTCCTTAATTCTAGACTGTAAAACGCTATGAAATAGTTTTCTTGCTATGTTAGAACGTTTTTCTAAGATTCAAAACTGTGTCAGAAAAAGTCTGATAGATTTAAAATTAGATATTAATTTTAACGACATTGATCTTCAATTATTGTCTGATACAATATTAGCATTAAACAACCTAAAAGTTGCTGTTGAAACACTCTGCTCTAAAAATGTTAATTTATATACAGTCAGTTCTTGTTATTCGCAGATTCCTTATTCACATATTCGACTATTCACAAAAATTTATTTGTAACCACAAAATCGATATTTGCGGAGCTTTCACGCTTATTTGTGAACTCGGCTGAGCAGCAAAAATACTGTTACCAATGTAAACTCTCTCTCTCTCTCTCTCTCTAATGAAGGAAGTTGTTTGTCAGCAAATGTAGTCTCTGAATCAGTTTGCCGGAAAATTTCTCATTACCTATCCTTGTTCACTCCACAGATCGCAGGTAGGTCAAAAGCCTGTTCATATCGTCACAGGTTGGGGCCTGTGACGATAAAGGAATGGTAAAGGAAAGGTAAAAGAATGTGTCCCTATGCTTGAATGCAGCCTCAAATTTAGGCGTCTAACTTACTGCGCATTTGCTCCTTATGCCGAAATTTTAGATCTGAAGCAAAAAGCGACACAGACAAGGCTGACGCAGTTCAAAAAAACAATGTGTCAGCTGTCACAGCAAACATCTTACAACATCAAAAAATTATCCATCAAAAATAAGATGTTTTTTACTACATAGTTAATGTTTTAAAAAACTAAATAAAGATTACTGTAATTATAATACTGTATTTAGTACTATCCACTGCATATACTGTAATTATTTATAAGTAATGTAATACATATTAAATAAGGTGTCTGTAAACAGAAAAACATACATAAACCAAGTATGAAAATGTTGGGAAGAAAGGTGTGCAGGAACCTAACTCTGCATTTCCAATAGGCATAATGGTTCACTATTCGCTAATTCAGTATTCGCGAAGAATTTACAGAACATAACTAATGCAAATAGCGAGAATTGACTGTATTGCTGATGTTACACTAAAATTCAGGCTGGATGAACTAACTGATTAGAATATGATGTTGAATAAGGAAATTAAGGAGGCCTTGATATATCGTATAAAAGAACGACGAACTGTTTATTTGGATATTTTGCAACATTTTTTCGATACTGATATTAAGTGGGAAGATGAGGATTATGGAATTTTTAATAAAACATGTAAAACTACAATCAGAAATAAAATCGTGGAATTGATTGAACACATATATCCGTGCAATAAAAACGATACACATATTAGGGTCAGCCAGGTTGAAACAGAAGTAATAAATATTGCTGATTCCGAAAATTCAGTATGCACAATTCCTTTGACATCTGCAATTACGTTATCCATGAAAGAGAAACTTAAACTTATTGATCAAAAGAAAACAGAAATACAACATGATAATCTGCTTCTGGCACAAAAATAAAAAATATTAATAAAATTGTTAAAAAAGATCTGAAGTATTTTCAACAGAAAAATATAAGGGGGGAAATATATTCAAATAGTGTATGATTCTTTAATAATAATTAAACCAAGTGTGGAATCTGAAAGAGTTTTTTCTACAGCAGGATTATTTTGTACAAAAATTAGATCAGAATTAGGAAATCAGTGTTGATCAGTTACATTTCTTATGTGCTTATTTTTTAAAACAAGTTGACAAATAGATCACGTATTTAATTATATATTTTATAATTGTTTTCATAAATAATACATCAGTTAAAGTGAAAAACAATTATTAATTGCCAGAGTACTTTCGGTTTTAATAAACCATCATCAGTGCAAATATTACATCTTTAAAACAAAACAAGATGGAATGATTAACCACCGAAAGTACTCTGCAATAAATTACCATTCCATCTTGTTTTGTTTTAAAGATGTACATTTATTTGCTATCGATAGATAAACTGAAAGATATTAATCAACAATTGGAATTTCTGATATACTAAATTTACTACTTCGCTCGAGTCTAAATGAATCATTTTTAATTTATAAAAAAAAAAACTTTTAAATTATTATTTTAGGATTAAATAAAGAAGTGGATATAATGATTTAGTCATTAAGCATTTTTTTTTAAATAAAATAAAGTTATATATCTTTTTTTTTTTTTTTAGAAGATACTATACAGGACAGATTTAATTGAAGAAAATAAATCGGCGATCAATTTTAGATTTTTATCGTCGAAAAGCCATTTAGCTAGTAGAAATGACACTTACCAGAACCAAATTTATCGTACGTACTCCAGTGATCTTTCTCTTCTGCAAAAGAAAAGAAAGAAAAGAATATCATCACCGTCGTTCTACTCAATAATACAACTGTAAAATTTATCCTTCAGCGACAAATCAGATCTATTAAAAATTTATTTTTTTGGCATGTATATTTTCGATAAATTCTTTATGATATCCATAAAAAATTTTTTTTATTTTTTATGGAAAAAAAAATATATATAATAGTTCAGGAAATACAGGATGTCTCGTTTAAAACGGGTGAATTTCAATCGTTTGCTAAAAATCACCTATTGTGCGTATCGGAAAATGTTCAGAGAAAAATTTTTTTAAATATTAATTTTTGGACTGAATTATCAAATATTTAAGTGTGTATATATCGATTACTTCTTACACGTTTAATAAGTTAACTACTAGATTATTATTTAATTATTCCACTCACCTGCATCATCGGGTGGCTGCCAAACATAATGATATTTTTCTCCTAAAAATAGAAAAATATTTAAAATTCTTCATTCGAGATTTCACAAGTGACTTACTTAAGCTCTTTTTTTTTTTTAATTTAATTTCGATTAAATAATTATGACGGATTAACTACTGTAAGTACCTTTAACAACAATACATGTCGAGAGCAAAACTGGTATAAGCCACATTTTACTAACATTCAGTGAAGAGGCTTGTTTATATATATATATGAATCTTAAACACGTATTTTTTTTTCTCGATAAGTTAGTGAATATAGGCCAGAAGAGAAATTTGATTTTTTATGTTACATATAACAAGGTCAAGAGTGCGATACCCGATATAAAGATAAAACAATATGGACGATGTGACGTAAGATAATATTTAATTATAATTAAAAAAAATCAATTTATTTATTTGCAAACGATACAAAACTCAGCTTGAATTCAAAAATTCAAGGTCTTTTAAGAATATTTTTTTATTATTTAAAATGTTTGTGCGCTGTTATCATCATTAAAAATATTTTATAAGAATGATAAAATACGGAATCTCTTGTCGACGATATTGAAATTTGTTTCGTGTTAATCGACAATGATCAAAGTGGAACATTGAAATATAATAAATCTAAACTAATAACCTTTCGACGAGTTCGCGGAACAAAGTAATTTTAAACTCTACAGGATGTTTTCTATTTTAATATGCAAAATAAGTACTACTGTACATTAGTCAGCCATGTGTTTAATGCGGCTAGTCAAAACTTAAAAATATTAAATAAATTCGGAAAATATTTTTAATCTATTAAGGTAATTAAATTTTGATTCGATCGGAAAAAAAATCTCAAATGATAAATTTAATTTAATTATGTATAAATACGGTGTAAAAATTTTAATTTTGCTACAGACATTTTTAAATTTTTTTTTTTGCAAGATTTAGTAGATAAATACAGAATAAAATTAATTATTCTAGTAGAAACGAAGCTATGTTAATCTAAAAAAAAAAGAGATACTGATAAAATTAAAAAATTTATTTTTATAAGTCGAAATTTTATTGAGATGATAAAAAAATAAACGTGGGTAGTATGGATATCTCGACTGAAAATAAGCAACTGCTAGAGAATATTAAAAAAAAAGAAGAAAAAAGACGGGGAACTAACTTCAGAAAAGCAATATATTTAAAGAAAAAGAAAAAAAAATCTGTTGGAATACCTTTCTTCCTGTTTATGTCTGTCGACCTTCTTGCAGAGCTCTACTTTTCTCTCCGCTTGTCTTTATTTACAGCAGCTTATGTGTCGCGAAATCTTGTGAATTCGTGTTTCTTTTTTTTTTCTCTCCTTTGCATGCTTTAACAGGCTATTTGAAAGATTACTGTTTCATCTCGTTGTTAACTGTTCTGTTTAACATTTTTCTCACACTCCTCCTGCAAATTAGTAATACTGATGTGTTGCTACTTTTGGACGACGTTCGCCGTGGAATTATGTTACAATTAAAACAACTTACGTTGTAAAAAAAAAAAAGCATACCAAAGTCGCTATACATTTTTTAAAATTTAGCGAATAAGTTTACATTATTATATATAGTATGAAACAGACCTTATATAATAAAGCATTTTAATAAAAATGTATCTCTTCGCTAAAGGGTTGATAACCTTAAAAAAAAATGTGTTTTCTATAAGTTACAACTTCTTCTTAAAGGTATTAATCAGTAGGATGTATCTAATAGATAATATATATTTCAAGGCATAAATAAAATCAAATTAAAGTTATTAAAAAAAAATTTAAGTAGATTTTATATTTATAGAAACAGTAATATTTTATTTATAACTTATCGACAAAAAAGTATCTTTTTAGATATACTTATAACAGATAATAAATTATGATATTTTATATAAAAAATAATAATACTAATAATATCACTTGTAAATTTTAATAATTGTTACTTATAGATATTTATGTTATAAATATAATTTTTAGAGATAATAGTTGCAATGAACAGTATTAACTAGTATATAGTGAGATAACAGCGTGTCAACATGTGTCAATGTGTCAGAAAACTCTGCCTTATAATAAATCTGCCCTTACGTTTCTGTTTAAACGTAGATAAATTCTGTTGAGGAGTACAGTATCAGTTTACTTGTTGTCGTGTATAAACATAGCACATAATTTTATTTATTAGTAATCATCATTTAATTTTTTTTTATATTGTAAAGTATAAAATTTATTACTTTATAAATATTACTCTTTAGATGGCTATTTAATTAATTGTTAATAATTCTTAACGATGAATGCTATCAATGAATTAAAAATAAACGGAATTAAGTTTGTGTTTTAATTAAATTTATTAAAAAAAAAAAAAACAATAGTTTTAAAAGTGTCATTTATCTAGATTTTTCACAGATGTTGAACCTCTTTGAAGATATAAATGCAAACGGAATGAAAAATTGAAAACGGGGAGTAAGCAGTTACCGATATAATTAAAATATTGGCAATAAATTAAATCTCAGAAGAATTAATTAAGAGATAACTAATATAAAACTAATTGGTTCCCTCGTAAGGCAATTATTGGGCTATAGGAAATTAAGAAAATATTAATCAAAGATGATAAATGAAGCAGATGAGATTTTGACAAAATAATAATTGCGACACAAAGGTCTCCTAAAAGTCCTAAGTCTGACACAAGTTCACTTTTGCGACATTGCTAATGAAATGACATTAAGAGGATGACAGTTATTGCCTCAATAAATTTGCAGCAAATTGCTAGGATTATTTACAAGTTGAAGAAAATTAAGACAAATCACTAAAGTTAGTTTGGCAGGAGAACCTCTTGCACAGGAAGTTACCTATCTCGACCAAGCTGTAAGATCTTGAAAAGCTTTTCTTTACGGCACAGACTATACTTCAGCTCGACTATCTTATATCTAAATCTTTAATTAATATAATTCGAGTCTTTTGTTTCGTACTTTTCAAGCACCTTTACAACTTTTTAATGTTTTATAGTTCTTAACAATTAAATATAGGAAAGTTGTTAAATTTGTCCCACTTTATATCGGTATCATTATTTATGTCATGCATGATTAATGATTTATTACGGCAATTTTTTTAGAATTGCCATTAACGAGATAATATTTATGAATCGATACCAACGTATAGAATGGAAGTTTATTATTATTATTATTATTATTATTATTATTATTTTATCCAGATTAGGATAGAGACATAAGTCTAAATTTCATCTAATGATAGACTTGAGGATTTTATCGAATACAATTTCTAGCTTAACGATTGACTAATAGAAATGTTTGTCTTCAAACGTCAAGAAAGGGATTGCTATTCTTTGAAGATTGTGGATACAAGGGCCGAGGAAAGATTTGAACAACGATTAGAACTTATCCCTGTAATAGCAAAGCAATGAAGTGTCGCTTTATGGTTAATACTTTTGAAGACAAGAAATAAAATCATAAATACTTCAATACCGTAAATAATATTTTTTTTTTCCTGATGTCAGATTTTTATTTTTATTTTTTTTTTTATTGCTTGTTTCAAGAATATCGATATAGGGAATTTATTTTTCAACGTTACCATTAATATAATTATTTATTAACCATAAAAATAATATTTTCACATTGATTTAAAACTTGAATTTGTTTCCTATTAAAATAACTGTCTTTAGTTAACTGATTATATTTATTAAAAAAAAAAATTATCTATCAGAACATTTTAATTATTATATTGATTTTTGATTAATATAAAGTATAAAATTTATTGGAGAACTAGGAAATAACTTAAAATTCCTCCATCTTGAAAACGTATAGCGGAAAGCACAGAAAACAAACACTGCTCGATACCAAGTGCTTCGCTTAGATTACCGCTAGATGTCTCGCATATCAGAACACGAACGATGTGAACATGTTGGTTTGAGACTTACATGTTGGTAAATGACATTATCACGCTTAGCGTTAAGATACACGCAAGAGGCTAAGCGAAGCGTGCTTGGTGTGAACGTAGCCTTAGGGTTGGTTCCCACTAGAGCTATGTTCCGTCTCCATCCGTCCCCGTCTCTCCATCATTCGTAATCAACTCTGTCAAAAGTGTTCACACTACTATCCATACATCCATCCATCTAGCCAATGAGCTAAAACAATAAAAATTCGAAAGTGAGCCAATCACAAACAAGTTTATAAGAAAGTGGTTTTTACAAACAAAATGGATGACTGTATTGTTTGGGATTATGAATTGTTTAGCGTCGATAGTATATGCAAAGGCTAAAGGAATGGAAATAATCTCTTTAATGTATATTACTGTCGAACTTATAATTAAAACTGGCAGTTTACTGTTTTATTTTAGATCAAAAAGGGAAAGATGAGCAACTCAGTAGTAGAATAGTGGTCAAAAATATTTGCAAAAAGAAAGCGATCATGAAATTCAAAAAGTAATTAGAATTAATTGCTGCAACTATTTCTATATTCATTTTTTTGTTTTATCCCATAAGCAAGGATTTTCTTACACTGCCAAAATAATTCCTTCGATGTCCATTTTGTTGGATATCCTTCCTTGAATGTGATTGGTTGATGGATTCTACAAATATGGATAGAATAGACTTCTAGTCTATTCAATTCAAATCCATCTCCGTTCTGTTCTTCGGCACTGAGTTTGTGCAGTTCGTTAAGGACTTTATTGTGCAGACTCCCAGATGGAGACAGACAGAAACAGACTATAGTGGGAACCAACCTTTACTGTACTTTGTCATAAAGATAAATGCAACTTTAAGATTAGACAAATTCCTTTGATGATTGCAAATGCTCAAGATTTACAAACTAAAATCAAAACAGAAAATTATTAACAGCATATAGCCAGATAACATTGATTAAAGTATGCACATATATATTAGAATGTAATTTTTCATTGTATTAATTTCATTTCAGTAAAAGGAAAATTGGACGAACAGGTATTTATTAATAAAAATCCCAGCATACCATCTGTGATACTTTTTCATCCATATGAGTCTCATCTTGTTGTAACAGATAAAGATTCCTATAGGTAAGATTTTCATTATATAAATTAATATTTCAGTAATTATCAAAAAATTTTCAAAAAGTTTTTCTTATATCAGAAAATTTATTTTAATATTGAAAAAGAAGCATTTCATAATTATATTTGCACTAATAATTCACATACATTAAATGTCATTTTTATATAAAATATGCTAAAGTTACATATTTTCAAAAAATAAATTATGAAAAATTG
Source organism: Olivierus martensii (assembly GCA_000484575.1). Lineage (NCBI taxonomy): Eukaryota > Metazoa > Arthropoda > Arachnida > Scorpiones > Buthidae > Olivierus > Olivierus martensii. The sequence goes on along the minus strand of AYEL01083577.1, from coordinate 58,250 downwards.
CTTATAGATTTTAATTAAAATACATTAATATTTTATTAATTCAAAATTAAAAAAATTGATATTTATTAATGTATATTCATCAATATTGTTTCATTTTCAAGTTATTTAAAAAACAAAAAAAAAATAATTCCACAATAGTCAATTGATAGCTGAATGTTAAAAATCATATTGGGGGATGGAGCTTTTCAGTTTAGTGAATTCAGGAATAAACCAAATGTCTGAATGCATAGAAGGTTGTTATAACCAGAGTTGACTACATGCTTAATTTCTTTAAATTTTTATATGTATTTTTTATCATTTTATACAAGAGTTGTCTGGAAATCAACCTCCAGTAAGCTGGTAAAATAAGAAAGAAGGGGAAAATTTATTATATATATATATATCTCTTACATATCTACACTACTACTAAACATATTCATGATGTAAATTGAGATATTTTGTAATAGTGTTGCACTAAGTTTTATAAGCTTGTCATAACAGTTGTTGCCTGGGAGTTCAACCAATTTCTTATACCACTTACTAGCTCCTCATTGATTTCACATCATGTATTCCCAACCACACTTTCATCTTTGTGAACAAATGAAAATCACTTTGTACAAGGTCCAGATTATAGGTGGGTGATTGAACAACTCCTATCAGAATTGCTTGAGTGGTCATTTTGTGTGTGTGCATGTGCATATGTGCATGCTCTGCTTTATGCAGGTACATTTTGTCATGAAAAAGGACCATGCCTGATGTTAGCATGTTTCTTATTATGAAGGGCCCTCCAGATTTTCTTAAGAGTTTCACAATAAGTCTCTGAAATGATGGTTGTCTCTAGTGCCATAAAATCAGTCAATAGCATTCTCTTTCAGTCCCAGGACATTGTAACCATAAACATCTTGTTGGACAAAGATTGTTTATACTTCATACTCTTCAATCATGATGATTTGCCTATTCCTCTGATGAATTTCAGTCACACTGTGTGCTTCATCTTGCAAAAAATTGAATAATAATATGCATTTCACATTTGGTGGGAGTTTGATTGTGCTGACCTTATTTGCTCACTACAGGAACAGCACTAGATGAAATGGCGTAATGAATTGCATGGAAGTAACCAACTGATTGATCACACCTGTTCAAATACAGGCTTGCCATGGCAATTAAATTTTGTTTACAAGCCTGCTGAGATTGATTTCTGGATAGCCTGTGTATATACATATATATATACATTTATAAATCACATATTAAAAATAATTATTGAAAAATAATCATCAATAAGCTCCAAATTCAATATAATTTTTTTCTTGTTATTGTTTGTTTATATTTCTTTTAAAAATTAAATGATTAAATTTTAAAAATTTATTTCTATATGAAAACACTTGTATTAAATATATAGAAATATCTTCTATTATACAGCAAATAATCAAATGTGCTAAACACCCGCTTTGCAACAAAAAGTGAAGCACATGTTTGGCCATTTGTTGCATAGTACAGTGGTCTCAAACTGGCAGCCCACAGATTGCATCCGGCCTGCAAAGCAATTTTGTATGACCCACAAAGATATTTTAGCTGTTTGTTTAAAATATTACAGTAAGACCCTGCTTAACGCTGCTCCGTTTAACGCCAAAGCAATTTTGTATGACCCACAAAGATATTTTAGCTGTTTGTTTAAAATATTACAGTTGGAAAATTACAGTAAGACCCTGCTTAACGCTGCTCCGTTTAAGACCGTTTCAATATAACGCGGTTTTTCCAAATTCTATATTTTTTATTGATTCACTTTGGTGCAGTTTTTCAAACTGTTATATTCACATAAATCCAAAATTGCACTAATTTGTTGCTTTGATACTCTTATGCTGCCTCATAATGCATTTGATATCAGTTCATTGTAGTAGTAGTAGTAGTAGTAAGTAGTAGTAAGTGGTAGTAGTAGTAGTAGTAGAAAAGGGAGGAGGCTACCCAGCCCAAGCACCGCGATCAACAGTGGTCTATTGTGCACCAAGTGTGATATGGTAACTTAACTGAATTTATATTATTTCATACTTTAAAATATATTACTGTAGCAGTAATTTTGTATATAATATTATAATTTAACTGCTAAGAGGTTCCGGGCTGAATGCCCTGGGACCTCTTAGCAGGCCTCACCTCCTCAGAAGAGAGGGATAGACATCGCAGATCTCATTCTCTTGCCAACACCAGGGGTATCAGCAGGAGAATCAGACAAAGAAGCTAGTTGGAAAGAGCTGCTTGGTAGCTGAGAACACCGGTGCCAGCAGCTTCCCTCCTAACCCTCCTCCGCTTTCGCCTAGCTGCTCCAGACAAACGCGGCTTTCGCGGACTAGGTTTACTCTCAGAGGCAATAATAACTCCAGGAGATTGCCCTACCGTCCCACCACCTGGGGCACACCAGTGGTCCGCTCCCTCAGATGAGGTATCAGAACCACCATCCCCACGGAGGGGCGGAGAAGCAGCCCCCAGAAAAAGTTTCAAAAGTTGCAGAAGTTTTATCCATAAGAAAAGGATAAACTGGAGGAAACACAAAGAGTCACTGCTCGGTTATTTCCCAATACGGGTGGAAGGCTAACTATGACAAGGTTTCACCAGGTGCCCAGAAGGGATCGTTAGCGACATTGCATCTTTAGCTACTCCAGTGCCACTCAACTCTCAGTATGATACCACACACCTTAGTTTGGGTAGGGTGCTCTCTTAGTCTGGCCCCTTACCTTCGACCTGTCTGGCATGGGAGACCCTACCAGTAGCAAAGCTACTGCCAGCATAGCTCTCAGGAGCCTTGGAACAAGCAAGCTCCCTCACCACGACAAGGTGGAGACACCAATGAGGGAGAGTTCAGTGCAGTACATACGAAAGTCTCCTGCTCTCACAGTTCATATTTATGATCATTCATCAACATTATTTACTGTTAAAGTTTAGCCACTATTATGGAAATTATGGATCAGTTTATACAAAATGATCCAAATTTTGATAGAAGTTCAAAGACAAGACAAAGTATCATGGATGTGATGTCTTTCTATCAACAGTTCTTGCTGGACGAAAGAGGAAAAGGCAAACTATTTTTTCTTAGAGGATTCTTCCTCATCACCAACATAAATTATTTACTCGAATATTTTTGATTTTCGTTAATGATTTACGAATACAAATCGACATTAGCAATTAGATGACTTCTTAACGAAAAAACAAAAAGTGTCAAATGAGGAAGAACTTCCTCATCTTTTGTTAGATGATTCTTAACAAAAAAACAAAAAGTATCAAATGAGAAGAACCTTCTTCATCATGCTTAATGAAAAAACAAAAGTATCAAATGAGAAAGAACCTTCCTCATCTTAGATGAGTTCTTAACGATAAAGCAAAAAATGTCAAATGAGGAAGAATCCTTCCTCATCACAAACATAAATTATTTACTTGAATATTTTTGATTTTCATGAATGATTTATGAATACAAATCAATATTAGCAATAAAAATATCTATAATTAAATGTAATACAATAGTAATAATACATGTTACAAAATAAAAAAGTACGTATATTTTTCTATTCACTGTTTCGTTTCTCCTATCCCCATTATTTACGTGTTAAGATGATTTCGTTTAACACTGTTTCGTTTAGCACTTGGTTTGTTTGGAATGTATCCCCCGCATTAAATAGGGTCTTACTGTATTACAATTAAAGCTAATAAAATAACAATCTAAAGTTTTAAAGCATACTGTACTCAACCTATGCTGTGCTATCAGTAACTATTGTATCAGTAAAATATTTTCCTTTCATTGTAATTTGGTTTTAAAATATTCGGCCCTTCTTTCCTTTCGAGTTGCGCATTTGACCTGCTTGCAATTTGAATTTGAGACTACTGGCATAGTACAAAAGGCCATACACATACAGAAAACAAACACTTGTTTAACACATGCTTTGCTCTCTGTTTAATTTACCCAAGAACTTAATTATTTTGCCCATGCTAAAAATGGGCATAGTCTATTCAGAAAACGCTGGACACCAATTTTTAACACGAATGTTTGGACATTATTTTAATTTTTACATATAATTTATATTATTATAATGCTTGGTTGAAATACATAATTATGTCATGACAATGATGTGGCATAAGAACAGATTTAGCAATAAAATGGAAATTTCTATATGCTATGTATATTATTTCTTTGTGTGTTATTTTAAGTATTATTTATTTATTAGCTAGGGAGAATCCATAATTTATGTCATGCTTTAGGGTTAGAGTATAGATTTGAGACTGTAAATGACATAGGGGGAAGAGTTCTATATCTATGAGTATCTATGAATTGTATGATAATCACCTATGTGCGACGAAAAATTTCAAAGGGGGAGAGACTTAAAATGCATTTGGCAGCTAGGGAGAATCCATAATTTATGTCATGCTTTAGGGTTAGAGTATAGATTTGAGACTGTAAATGACATAGGGGGAAGAGTTCTATATCTATGAGTATCTATGAATTGTATGATAATCACCTATGTGCGACGAAAAATTTCAAAGAGGGAGAGACTTAAAATGCATTTGAAATAATGCAACGTGGCTTAATTTCATTTAAAATTGCAACAAATAAAACAATTTGTATATATTACTGCTTTTTGTGTGATTTTAAATATTACTTATTATTATAACATAATATTGGAAATGCATATAATAGTTTACATCATGATGAATAGTTATATAATTTTTTAGTTTGATAAAATATAAACAAATTTCATTTGAGATATGTAATATGTCACATCATAATTATGGATATAGAATAGGCTTAATTTAACTGCAAATTCAGCATAAAAATTCCTTTAAAATAAAACATCCAATGCTGCAAATTCAACATAAAATTTCCTTTAAAATAAAACATCCAATGAAAATTGAAATATATGTCAGAATCATAATTATGGATATAGAACAGGCTTAACTTTAATTTCATAATTATGGATATAGAACAGGCTTAACTGCAAATTCGGCATAAAATTTCCCTTTAATAAAACATCCAATGAAAAGGTATGATTTAAAGACTGAGTGAACACAAATTGATACTGAACAGTATCCTGTATCGTAATCAGGTAATAATTGTTTTAGCTAAGTAATTCTGTAAAAATCCAATAATAGTAAATTATCTGTTACCCTTTACTTTGATACTTAGTGCCATCTATTGATATTTATTGTCATAAAATAGATAAAAGTTGGGCCCCCTAGGGCCCTAAAAAGGGGCAACATAGGGACATGCCCATACTGATACTGAACAAAATTCTGTATCATATTCCTAAATATCTTTTGTAGATTTTAAAAAAAAAAGCTACACACAATCTGTATTTTATAAGTGATATAGATATTAGAAAACAGTTTTTAAATTTAAATGAAATTCTAAATAAATTAATAAATATTATTATTCTAGTGTTTGGGATTGGGAACAAGGAGCTATGCTAAGTTATAATAGTAATGGAAATATGCCTAATACAAGAATTACTTCTGTTGATTTTATTAATGCTCATGATACTGCTCTTTTAATGTTGGGATCAGGTAAGTTTATTTTATCAATTTATTTTAATAAAATCAAAATATTATTTGTTTACTAATTTTAATTTTTATTATTTATTTCAACAATATTTTGCTTGTTTCTTCAGATATTATTAAATATATTAAGTCTACAATTTACATAATTTCATGTTACATGCTTGATATGCAGAGGCAAAAATCTTTATTTTTACTATAAAATGCAAATAAACAATTAAATAATTATTTTTTCTTAAATATTTAAGGTCCTTAAACATAAATATTTAAGGATCTTAAATATTCATGTTTGTGCCTATTTTTGTTTAATAATTTACATCCGTCAGTATATGAAGTTTCTAATGAATTATGTTCATCATCATTAGGTCTAGCTTAACTGTCATTTCTTTAAATCTCTCTTCCTTTTTAATACTTTTTGAACAGTTATTATTTTTAACAAAATCTGATTCATTTAAGTCTATTTTTTAAAAAATTATTTATTTTTTGCTTTAACAATTACAATTTATATTTGCTGTCATATTTCATAAATTGAATATAAGTAACAATAATGATAAAATTCATAAAAAGCAAAAAATAATTTTAAAAATATCAATAATTTCTTATCAGTAATAAAAAATACATTGCATCATCATTTATCAGAAAATATTAAAATTTTCGACAAAATACAGATCTTAAGTAGACTAGGAAGACCATATTTGGCTATTTAGAATGACATTCAACAGTGTGTGAGTGATAGTGATCAATGTCAATGATTTAATTGTCCATTGAAATGAGTGAATATATTGAAATAGAATTATTGGACTTATGTGATTTTCACTTTGTATGGAAATTTTAAGATTGGAAATAATTATATAAATAGGAGACATTATTCAGATTAAAATATAAAAACTGCTGAAATGTTTTTTAAAGATGGTTAAACAAAAGACAATATGTTAATCAATGTGAAATCCAAACTTGTAATAATGAAACCAAATAATTAAAAATTAAATAAATTTTGATGATAGAAAATATGGCGGAGAAAGCTGATAACACATTTCCATGAACAACTCATAACCTGGCCAGTTCCATTACATATACTTTTTAATGATCAACAGACAGCAAATCTCACTAAATCATGCTTCATTGAATCCTCAATAAAATATGGTCCAGCGAACAGCATCATTTAGAACTTCCTTCTTTTATTATTAGTTTTAGGTATTAACATAGTTATAAGTCTTTTACTAACTTAAAATAAGTTTCCTCTTAACATACTTTCTAGATATTCTACTAACATGGTTCTAGGTTTCTAATAACATAGTACTTAATTTCTACTAACAATAGTTCTAAGTTTCTACCTAACTTAAAATAAGTTATTAATACTCCTCTATACAGAGTTACTTTCACACATGTCATCACATAGGTTAAGTTGGAAGGGTTCTTTGCTTTTACTACATTTTGCATTTAATTTTGGCTCAGAACGGCTCCCTTAGTACTCTATTTGAGTGGAAAAGGGCAATCAAAATTTAGCCACCAAGCTTACCATACAAAAGAAAGAAAAAAGATGATAGAAAATTAGTGGAAAAGGGCAATCAAAATTTAGCCATCAAGCTTACCATACAAAAGAAAGAAAAAAGATGATAGAAAATCATTTGATTAATCTTGACTTGTTGCTGAAAAGTGATTCTAAAATTTATGAATTTTAATGCAAAGCAATATGTTTTGTTTCACAACAAAATAAACTACCCCCTGACAGAAAAAATAAATACATTTTTTGAATATATTTTTTAATGATGGATTTGATAATCTATTCTATTGAAGTTACTACATTTGTAGTATTTTTTGTATTGTCCAAAATTAATTAATTAAAATTTTTATCTAACTCTGAAACAAGATTTAAGTTAATTGAGCATTTAGCATTTTTTTATTTTTTATAAGGTAAATTTAGTGGCTTAAGTGTTGATTGTCCCTTTCCATTCAAATAGAGTACTAAGGGAACTGTCATAGGCCAAATTGAAATGCCAAGTTGAATGAGAAAATGAAGAGATCTAACTCAATTAATGTGTTGCTAGTACTTAAAGCTATAGATTTAGAATAAGTTACTAATATAATTCTATTTTATTAATTTTTTTTTTTTTGTTTTATTAATTAAAAAATAAAATTAAATATTTGTATGTTAGTAACTTACAACTGGATTTACATATTTAGATCACATTCACTCAGGAATCGATAGAATAGGATTAACTAGCATTAATATAATTAGAATTCTCATACTTTTAGTTAATATTATTTTTAATAACTGGGAAAGATCTTGTATTCTTATTTTCTCTGATTTGTTATACAGTTGGACCTCCATATATTGAAATTGAAGGTGTCTTAGGAAAATTTCGATATATAGAAACCTGAATTTTCGCTAATTAGTATAGTAGTTAAGTGATATTTTGTCCGTATCGCCTTTTTTGTGGCCCCCTGATGGTGGCGATGGTGGTTCACGCCAAATGTCTGTCTGACGTCATCAACAATGGTGGCATGTGGATTTCATACTGATTCCGCTTACAATGAAGCATTCCTTGGTGGATTTCACAACTATCAGATTTTGTAATGGTCAATACGGGTAAAATTTCGACATAATAAAATGTTTAAAATGAGTATTGATTAATAATAATGAGATTTTTTAATCTTTGAAATCACACCTCCAATGTATTGAACACTGGACACCAATATTGGAGACTCCCTTATTCGGGAGGAATAGTTATGAATATTTGTCAAACTGGCACTTAAGTAGCAGGGACATAATTGTGTATGTGTTTGAATTTCGTGAGAAATGATCATCTCTCCAATTATTACAGTTATAAATTATCATATTTCTTTTTTATACAAAATAAATAAAACATCTGTAATGATATACTTGTATTTAAACTGTTTTCAAATATTACTTTCTTAATAAATACGTTTAGTTTCAAACCATCTGTTGCCTTATCATAAAAAAGTAATGTTGCAAGCGATAATACTTTAGAGTGATCAGTCTTGCCAATTTACCTCCATGCTTTGCGTAACCCACCTCCCCTACATTGAATGCTTGTGGGACATGTCTGCGTAACCCATCTCCCCTACATTTGAATGCGTGTTGGAACACGTCTAACGCACTCAATGTAGGCAGCACGGTATGTGAATTGGAAACTGTAGTCGATCATGATTTCCTTTGCGTAACCCACCTCCCCTACATTGATTGCGTGTGGGACATGTCTAATAACACAATGTAAAATGCACGCTATGTGGACTGGAAACTGTAGGCGATCATGATTCCAGTTTTCCAGCGCCTAGTTGAAAGTGACAAACATTTTGGCCGGAGCTGTACATTATGGTTGCTAGTTAGTGTACTGATGGAATATACATGAGTTTATAAAGAATTGGCATCAGTTCTGTCAAGTCCCATGCTCAGTGTACTTTTTAACTGTGTGTAGCAATGTGTGTGACACTACACATTTTATAATTTTTTTGCAATTTATATTTTTACTAATTCAGTGATTTATAATTATTACATTTATTTTTTATATATAATAGAACCTCATTTATCATCACCTCACTTAATGTTGTTTTGCTATTACATCACAAGCAAATACTAAATTAATTATTTAAACGTTAAGATTTTTAAGGCAATGTAACAGAACTATTTTCTTACATTTCCTGCATAAGAGAGAGGAAATGCTAGAATATATTGGAAATTTATAATGTAATTAAAGAAAACCAAGCAACTATATTTTATATGAATGCTAATTCAAATACACAATATTGTTTAAGAATAGAATATTAAACTATATCGTAATAGATCATTTGGTGAATTTACCACATGAAAATGCTTTGACTTTTCATCCAGAGGACCAGTATCAATCCCATCTTGGAAAAATTATTTGAGGGTCAAAGCCTGATTTGTCTATTCCCTTCCTCTATAGCCAGCTTAGGGATTCGCAATTTACCAGTAAACCGGTTTACTGGTAAATTGCGAATTTTAGCCTCAAATGGTTACTGGTAATTCGGTAAATTAGGAACATAACTATAATACACTTTTTTGTACTTATTCGCTGGGCTGCAGTCTGCAGTCTATTAATGTAAATCACCAATTATGTTTAGCAAAGGAATCCAGTTGGTTGTGATCAAAGTTCTGTATAACAGAAATGATATAGTAGTAGATGAAACTAAAGACGAAGAACCAGAATCTGTTCAATCAGTTGAAGACAATTCTGAGTATTCTGACAACTCCGACAAAGAATACAACAGAGATACTGAATATAATTGCGGAGTTTTAGAAGTAATATAGATAAACATTCAATGAATTTAAATTTAATTCATTCAGTAAGTATAATGTCATTTTTCCTAATGATGGCAACTTTTTGGATGCACAGTGTGATTGCCTGGTATTTTTCAAAAAGTATATCTGCAAACATACGGTAAGAAAAGCTATTAGACTGAAGATTTTTTTACATCTGCAGTTAAGTTTCTCTTTCATGGATAACATAACTTATTGATCAAAAGAAAAACAGAAATATAACATGATAATTCGCCTCTGGCACAAAAAATAAAAAATATTAATAAAAAGTTAAAAATGAACTGAAGAATTTTCAACAGGAAATAAAAGGAGGAAATATATTAAAATAGTGTATGATTCTTTAATAATTATTAAATCAACAAGTGTGGAATTTGAAAGAGCTTTTTCTATGGTGGGATTATTTTGTACAAAAATTAAATCACAATTAGAAGACCAAAAGTGTTGATCAGTTATGTTTCTTATATGCTTATTTTTTAAAACAAGATGACATATAGATCATGTATTTAATTATATAGATAAAATTCAACAATTTTATAACAAATTATAAGCATGTTCAGAATGTAATATATTTATGTTCAGAATACAATTTCTTTTCATATACTTTTGTCATAGTACATAAGAAGAAAATAAAATGTCTTATTATTATGAATTTTTATTTTATATTCACGGTTTAAAGAATTCCTGGTAAACCGGTTTTGTTTGAAAATTTTACCAAATTACTGGTAATAGAAAAAGTCGGTAAATTTGCAATCACTAATCTAGCTAGTCTCATCAGGTATAATCAATATATAATATATGATAGGAAAGGCACTGTTATTAGTGAATGATTGAGAACTGATGTTCAGAAAAACTAATTATTGACAATATTTGTGAATTCTAAGGAGTCTTTTATTAGGAAATAATTTTATTTCTCAAAAATTCTAAGATATAACTCTTATTTAACATTCTCCAATTAAAATTTACACTAAATTCATTTTTTCATTCATTTCATTCAATTATTGAACAATAGAGAGTAATGACTAAATAACAAAAATTACTAAATAGTATCAATTCTAGTTCCAGAAAGAAAGCATTCTAGGAATATAATCCTGACTTATAACATTAGGCTTACGAGTTTTCTGGTTTCAGTTATCATTTCAGTTAACATCATGATTTTCAGGAATCTTATCCCAACATTAAACCACCCACTATATTTTAAATCTGGAATTATGCTATTCTTCACATACTGATTTGAAGTTAACTAGGGGAATTATAAGCCAAATATCCAAAACTAAATTAGCCTCTAGTATAATTATTTGGATCTAATCAACATGCCAAATTTAATCCTTGAGATATACAATTGAAATTTTAATTTGAAATAAATTTAGATAAACTATACAAATTACTAAGCCAATGAGTGGCGCCATCTATTAATTACTAATTAAACTAGAATTTTGACTAATTTACCTGAAGAAGAAAAAATCCGCCTCAGCCTGGGATTGAACCAGGGACCTTTGGGCTAACGTCCCAACATCATACCAATAGACCACCGAGGCCAACAAGCGGATTGATTCTTCAAGCAGTTATATTAATTTGGAACCGACATCAGAATTCCGTTGAAGTTTGAATTGTATAATTATTTGGCTTTGAATATTTGGTTATTCTTCATAGTTTTGCTGATTAAGATCATAAGTTTGTATAAACAAACATAGCTATTTTTACATGATTTATTTATTTGTTATTTTATTATTAAGTTAAAATCCTGATTTCCTATTATTAATTTAAATAATTTTTTTGAATCTGGTCCACCATTAACAATTTTAAAACAAGCACTTTATAGCAGTAAACTCAATAGATATTTTTTATTTTAAGTAAAATAAAAAATATTTATTGAGTTTACTGCCATGAAGTGCTTGTTTTAAAATTGTTATTTAGTGAATTTAAGCAGTTTGATTTTGTAAATTATGGTCCATCATTTTCTAGGTCCACAAACTGCTGCTGAATTTAACATATAACTAAAAATTTTATAGTTTTGTATCTATTGATGGTTAGTGATTAAATATTACAGAAGTCTTAGTTAGTTGATAACTAATATAATGAGATAAAAGGAAAAGTCAAGAAATAGAGTTTGTTTATTTTTACTATGTACTAACCATTTCTGATGAATAGCTTAGTAGATATAAATTTTAAAATATTTCAACATTCCCATTAATTAAGTTCTTATTTTATTATGATAACATTTATTATTTAAACCAGGGGTGGGCAAACCATGGCCCGTGGCCACATGCAGCTCTCGGAGCTACTTAATGCAGCACTTATCATGGCGTTCGTGCGCAAAAAATAACGTGAAAAAAATTTTATTAATTTTGAACCATATATAAATAATGACTTTTCAAGAATTTCTTGAATATATTAGCGATGTTGCGAATTTTAAAATAACGGAAACATATTCTACAGAATTTAGAACTAATTGCATTCTTTATTGCTTTATCCTAAGATATATGTTGAGTTAAAGAATATTGATGAGGGCCTCTAAGACAGGCCAAAAACGCTTTAATTGATTAAAATTTCTCCTGTTATGTGAGCTAAGTAAGTACTAAAGATTATTAGTAAAAACAGGAAGTGGTAAAAAGCTATAGTGAAATATATCTATTTACCATATTTGGTGAGTTCATGATATCTGTTCGGATAACAAATGTAACAAACATCAGATAACTTATTGATTCTCATTATAGTATACTGTATTTTATTATGTCTGTTGATTCTATATTTAGATGAATATACATGTCTAAATAGTATAGCTGCTGTTCTAGCATTTTCAAGATTAAATCTTTTAACTTATCTTTGTATATAATTTATATTGTGGTTAAAAATTTGAGTGTTTATTTCTTCTAATTTCTGTTACAATGAAGTAATTTAATTCTGTCAGTATTATTATGAAAGTTTCTTCAGCTCATTTATTACAACATATGAAACATTTTTTTAATGCTAGAATAAGATCATTATCTATATAGAGAATGAATAGTAGTTTGTTTTTCATTAAATCATCTTAATTGTCAATGTTGCACTATTTAAAATTAAAAACTTTCAAAAGTTGTCAAATTTTTTGTTCTAATGTTCTGAATAGCATAAATGTTTTAATTCATATAATGATAATGAATTTATCATTATATGAATTAAAACATATAATGAATTTCTTTCCCTACAAATATAATTATAGTCAATTTTTTCAGATAGGATAAAGTATATATTTTCTTGCAGACAAGGCTATTGATATTTTTATATATGTTATGGCATCATGTCAGATTTCAGTCATTGCTGACTTCACGAGAAATAACAACAATTAACAGTTCTTTTGAATTAATTTATTCATCATTTAGTTATATCATTATTAATTAACAAGATTTACCTGGAGTCATGTCTCATCTGATCTTACATTTGAGCCAAATGATCTGCCATCTTGTTTTCTTGCCAAATAGTTCATTACATCTTTATATAAATTCACCCATTTTCATAATATATATATGTGTGTTAATGATATTGATTAAATAATATGTAATATCTTCTAAATACTTGTATTTATCTTTAACTCCCACACACACAAACAAAAAAAAGGTTTCTAACAGTCTGTTAGAATTGGCAACACTTATTGTGCCTTGGGCACTGATGGAGGTGTCTTTGTATTTGTTAGACATGCTATGTAATTAGTTCTGTGTAACGATTTTTTATATCCAATAAATATATTGTTCTCATAATCAATCGTTGGTGTATTTATTTAATTCCTAACAATATGTAAATCATTTCCAGCTTGATACTGCATGATGCATGATCTAGTGCAGGGGTGGGCAAACCGCGGCCCGGAAGCCGCATGCAGCCCTCCAACTAATAGCTATAATGCCAAAAATTTTGTTGATAAATAAAATGAATACAAAAAAATATCTAATTCCATATCTCAGCAATATAGTTTATGTAATTTCTAGAAAAGTAATAAGTAATAATTCATATGGTAACTTTAATCCAAATTAAAGTTCCCTTGAGGTTTGGTTAGTATGTAAAAGTTTAAGCTTTAAGACTGAGCCGGTCTATGTATTGCCTGGCTAGCGCCATTTGGAGGGCCTGTGGCTAGATTTAGCCTGGTCAGGAGTAGATCTATCGGTAAGGTCCGATATCGCGAATCAAAAATTATATGTCTAAATTAATATAACTGTCTGGAGAATTAATCCGCTCGTTGGCCTCGGTGGTCTAGCGGTTAGGACGTTGGGACATTAGCAGAAAGGTTCCCGGGCCGAGGCGGATTTTTTTCTTCAGATAATTTAGTTCAAAATTCTAGTTTAATTATTAATTAATAGATGGCGCCACTCATTGATTTAGATAAATTAATTATTATTCTAATTGCGAGATGGAACTAAAATTAGTACAAAATTAATTCAATCTTTAAAAATCCATTAAAAATCAAGGGATTAAATATGGCTGATTAGTATAGGATTCATATGGTAAACTGTAGATGTGATTACAGTAAATAACATGGTTTTCAAAGCTGATCGGAGAAACAATTTGGATTGGCCAGACTTATTTGTAAATGCTAATTGTTTTCCCATGGCCAATTGTATGTTCCTTTTCAAGAGTCGAAGAAAGCAAAAAAGTTTGAAACATTAGAAGATCAAACAAATCAACAGAATTTTAGAGAAAGAAAGATAATGAAGAAGACACATGTTTCAAATAGAAAACATATCTATATGGGAAAGATTTTCGAAGTGAACATTCGAAAAGACACGTTTCAAATAGAAAACATATCTATACCGGAAAGATTTTCAGAATACGTGAAGAAAATCCTGAAGGTCATGTAAAAGGTTATAATTTAAGAGAAAGATAACTTAAGTACTACACCATGAACTGCCCGAGCAACGCCGGGCACGGGTATGCTAGTAGTTAATAAAATGTTATAATTTATTTGTTTCTTAATGATAATCTCCAAATTTATTATTCAAATCTATTTTTGTTTCAGTAGTACAAATATGTAAATAAATAATATTTCTCAGTTTGTAACTTAAAAACTTACTTGCTCTTATATTTTTTTGTTAGAAATTTGTTATACAGGTACTCTTCACTTAATGACCTACCTATTTAATGACTTCTCAAACTTACAACCGAGCTTATGACTATTTTTTTTTAACAGAAAATTTGGTTTTCACCTATTTGTGTCACTTATGACTTCTATTGCATGTAATTTCTCTGCACTCATAGTTCCAAAAATCTGATGAAGAAAAAATACTTTGTGTATAATTAAGATATAAATTTTTAAGTGGAAATTTGTTTTCAATATTTTCTAAATGTATAGAAATAAGTTATTTGCTTACCAAACAATTCGTTCTATGTCCAAGTTGTGAGAACAGAACTCGGGCATTAAGTAAGGAGTACCTGTATAATAACATGGAAAGAACTAAAATTGCCTACTTCTGAATGTGTAATTTATTTAACATTTGGAATCTATTGGAATTTAACTAGTTACATTTTCATTGAGCTCTAAGAATAAGTCATTCAGAAGGAAAATGCTTGAAATTGTAACAAGATATATCAAATAGCAAGATAATTCAGCTGCTTAAATAGCAGCTTGAATACAAACTGTATCAGCTGCTTAAATTACAGCTGATACAGTTTGTATCAAAAATTGATGTGATTTTGCTTCAAAAATGAATTTAAATTATAATTGCAAATGAAGATTACTGATTTTTTATCTAAGTAAATATTACTTACAAGCGGTCTCAGTTAGTTGTGACTCACTGATTTAGATGAAATTTTGCAGGATGATGGCAATACATGTGTTGATCATCTCACAAAATTTTTGATGTAGAGATAATTAATTTTTTAAATAAATTTTTAAAATTTGCAATTTGCAACATTTCCTTTAATTAACATAATTCCATTAAAAATTTTTTAATATTCAAATAGCTGCAGTTGATAGTATAGCAGATTGCTTTGTGAATAATATGGGTTCAAGTCTTAGCAAAATTTTTTTATTATTATTAAATATTAGTAAAAGTAATTTTTGTTTAAATTTGTTCATTTTTGATATCTTTTAGATTCATCTTTTTCCATAATAATTATTGTTTGAGAACTGTATAGATTTATTTTCCTATTCTGAACTTGTACATACAAAGGGTATGTTCGGAAATACTGAATAGACCTTAATAATAAATTTTTCAAAGAGTAGGCTCGGAAAATCGAAGCGGATCATCAAAGGGGAAAGATATTGGGATCAATCCTCCAACTCGATAAATTTAGTGTAATTTTATGCCAGTCGGCCGAGCGGCCATGTTTTAAAACATTCGCATACCATATTGTAGGATTCAGGCTCAATTCCTGCACTGTAGCTCCAGTTTTTCATAGGCTACCGAAACTACTAGTTGAACACCATTCTTCAAACTTGGGATTGATCTCATTACACGTGTTGACCAGATTCAATGGGATCTAACATTCCCAAATATATCAGCTGTTAAGTATATTCCATATTATAAATCGCTGCGTTATTTAGATTAAACTATCCTTAACTTTGAATTCAATATTTACGAAATAAATTAATTTTGAAACTACGAAGTTTTTATGACTAATTTACGGTTAATAATCTACTCACATGGTGATTAGATTTCGAGCGTGGAAATAAATTGCTTTCCATCCTAGAGGATACGAATTTAATTTTAGAGTACAAATCCTTGTAAAATTTATTTAACGGAAACATGGTAGTCCCATAGATCACCTTTTTAAACAGTCTGATGACTCCCTCGCGCAATGGGCAGCCTGTGGCAGATCTGTATTGCCCCGCCACTGTTTGATAAGCTATAGAGGAAAATAACACGAATTTTAATAGTTTTATTTCTTCTTTAATAGTGTACACTCAGCCCTCGATTTTCACGGTAGATACGTTCCTGGAAAAATCGTGCAAACCGAAACCGAGTAAAACGAAACGCAGAATTCATACAAAATAGAAGAATATGTTCAATTAAAATGTAAACCGTGTAAATCGATCTAAACAGATAATGAAAAGTCGAGGATATATTCTTTATAACCGTGTAAAATGAGAGAAGGATTAAAGGAAAAAAGGGGATTGGTTCATTAATTTTTAGAGACAATTTAATGCTTATACTTTTTCAATTTATTTTTGAAAATGAAAACATAAACATTAATTAACATCGAATACGGTACAAAAAAAAAAAAAAAAATTTTAAAAAAATTACATTATAGGCCTCTTTTTGTTTAGCCTTTTTTTATACATCATTAATATGTATATTAGTGCAGAGTTTAATAAAGGAAAAGTTGTAACTATACTGTGTGTAGTGCTGTTTTTTTGGATTTAGTATATTCAGATAAGGTTAAGCAGTTGGTGTAAGTAAGCATTGATCTGTGATTACAGTGTCATATTTCTTACAAAAATAAATTTGATTAACCATTAACTAGAATAAACGTCATTGCATAAGAAATTGGTTACAAAATACACTCAAAATCAAATGAAATCGAATTGTCAGTCAATACCTTTTGTAATTTCGATATTTAATATATGTAACGATATTTAATATATAAATTATGAAAGGTAATTTCGATATTTACATATCGAAATTACAAAAGGTATTGACTGACAATTCGATTTCATTTGATTTTGAGTGTATTTTTAAGTGTATTAAATACAAACACTCATTAAATATATTACAAAGACTGATTAAACACTGATTATATATATTAGAAAGGTAATTTCGATATTTACATATCGAAATTACCTTTCTAATATATTCTATTCATCAAACTACTATATGTTTATCCAATATTATGTAATAATAATAAGTAATATTTAATATTTAAAATCAACAAAAACCTGTAATATATACAAATATTTTATTTGTTGCAATTTTAAATGAAATTAAGCCATGTTGCATTATTTCAAATGTATTTTTAGTTTCTTCCCCTTCGAAATTTTTCGTCGCATTATGCATGATTATTATAACATGGTTTTCAAAGCTGATCGGAGAAACAATTTGGATTGGCCAGACCTATTTGTAAATACTAATTGTTTTTCCCATGGCCAATTGTATGTGCCTTTTCAAGAGTCGAAGAAGCAAAAAAGTTTGAAACATTAGAAGATCGAACAAATCAACAGAATTCTAATAGAGAAAGAAAGATAAAGAAGTGAACATTTGAAAAGACACATGTTTCAAATAGAAAACATATCTATACGGGAAAGATTTTCAGAATATATTGAAGAAAATCCTGAAGGTCATCTAAAAGGTTATAATTTAAGAGAAAGAGAAACTTCAGTACAACACCATGAACTGCCCGAGCAATGCCGGGCATGGGTCTGCTAGTATAATATATTCATATAATTTATACAAATTGGAATTTATACAAATTCCAATTTTTTTAGGATATATACAGTGGGTGATCGGTTAATAAACATAATCTGTTTCAAGACAACGTTCATTATCCGAATTGTTCGTTAGCCGATCATCAATTTACCATAGGTTTTTATGGGAATTTGATTAATTCATTTCAGAGACCCAAAAAACATAAATAAAAAATTATATAATTTCTTACTACATTTATTTATATGTAATAACAATAATATATACATACATAATCTTGCATTTTCATTTATATGTTTATTTTCTGATAAAGAATCTGTCCAATATCGATTGTTTTTCTCTCTCCTTCAGGATTTTTCGGAAGTGATTAATAGCATTGTCGTGGTGGAGATCCCCAAGCCTATTGACTTCAACCTGGTATGGGTGCCATTCTAAGACCAAAAAATTGTAAAACCTCTCTCTTGCCTTCTTTAATAAATCTTTGATTTGTTTACTTTGTCTCTGAGTTCATTTTAATCGGGAAAAATTACTGTTCTTCCATCCTTATCCATAAGTCCACAAATGCGCAAGGCCTAAGCCTGTCATTCCGTTAGGTTAGTTAAGCCGAAATAGCCTCATGGAATATTCATTTTAATCGGGAAAACTACTGTTCTTCCATCCTTACCCATAAGTTCATAAACACATTGGGAAAACTACTTTTCTTCCATCCTTACCCATAAGTCCACGAGTGTGCAAAGCCTAAGTAGTCATTCAAGGTTACGAAATATCCTCATGGAATATTTTTATCTGGAGGTGGCCACTTATAGAACTGCATCATCACAAGCTGACCAACACCCATGATGGAGTCAACCGGAAGGATGGGTTTCAACTGGCCGGGCCCAGATCCCTCCTGAAAAATTGGAGAAGTGGCAGCCCCGGATCATCCAGAATGTTAAACCATAGCTTTACCATGCAGCCATTGGAGTCAACCGGAAGGATGGGTTTCAACTGGCCAGGCCCAGATCCCTCCTGAAAAATTGGAGAAGTGGCACCCCCGGATCATCCAGAATGTTAAACCATAGCTTTACCATGCAGCCATCGGGCTGATCTGTCATTCCGCAGGTTCCACAATTTGTTCTGTGAAGTGTTCGTTATCCGAACATAAAAATCTTTCGAAAAAGTGTTCTTTATCCGAACTGTTCGTTAACCAATCATCCACTGTAGTTGATAACAGCTCCAATACATACTAAAAAAAAAAAAAACTTATAAGTTCCAACCAATTAAAAAAATTGGAATTTATACATAAGTTTACAGGAATATGAATAGAAAATACTTAGCATTTTACAGTTAGTGTACAATAAATTATTTTATTGTAATTGCTAATTATAATCTGAAAATACATAATAAATTGTTATGCTTTGATAATTTCATAATTATTCTTCCTATTATAATTGCTCCTCCTCAGCATTTGAAGATGATGTAACTAGCTAAAATCTCTGCTGTTTCTGTGACTAACAAGTAAGTATTGAAATTGAGGTCTTCTGGATTTTTTCTTGACAAAGGAGTATAACTTCATATGCTTGCCATCACTAATCTTTGCAACATAAATCTCACAATAATAAGACAATCTAACATTTAGGCCCTGCGTCCACAAGCAACTATCAGTCGGTCAACTATTTAATTGCATGAGTGAGAACAAATGACTCCTATAAGACTGCCCACTAGCAACTCTTTTGTTGATGGATTAAACAATAGGAGTCCTTTGTTATTGAACGATTAACTTTTTAAATTTTTTTCAGATGTTTTTAGAATTCACCCAATTTTCTGATCGAATAAAATATTATATTTATAAGTGATAAAAATGATTAAGATACCATGATCTACTCTAGCTCTTCTTAATCTTTTTTGATTAAATTTTTTGTGATGAATATCTAGCTGTTGTGGATGATAATTATCATTTCGAATATACATTCCTTTACTCGGTAGTAATTTTACAATTGAAGATTGTTAGAATTTATAATTTTAAATAAATAAATCGTTAAAAAGTTATTCCCTTCAGTTTGCCATTATTTAAATTGTATATTTTGTACAGTAGGTGTATTTATTTTCGGTGTGGTTAATATTTGAATTTATGAAAGTTTATTTTTATGAAAATTGGATATTAGATACATCAGATGACATAACTAAAAATTATCTTACTTGATATATCTAATATCCAATTTTCATAATACTGCACTCTAAAAATTAATGTAGATAACAAATATATCATGTTACATTGGATATATAAAGAATATTAAAAGTATTGTAATAATGTATACAGATGCATTATACAGAAATATATAGTTTTAAAAGATCTTTTTAAAATTATTTTCTCGAAGATTATACGATATTCTAAGATAACGTATAATCTTCCATTCTGTAGAAAATATATGATTACTATATTGATTAAATTTGGGTTTTCTTACATAATTTTAAAATAGTTGTCACGCTATACAGTGCTTCTTCTCTAGCACTGTACTTAAAGGATAATTCTTTAAGTTTGTAACAAAATTTTATATCGAACACAAGTTATTTTATCTTCTCTTTAACAATGCAAAAAAATTTAATATGTTATCAAAACATATTAAATGTTTTTCCACTATATTCAGGGCCGGATTTACCTATAGGCCGACTAGGCCTTGTCTTAGGGACCCGCGATTCTAGGAGCCCCAAAACTATCAATCAGTTTTAATTTTTTGAGTCCTTTGTTCTCACTCCTGCAATTAAATAGCTGACTGACTGATAATTGCATGTGGGTGTGGGGCCTTATAAGTCATGTTACCCTAGCAGATGATCATATAGTTGATCACAATTAAGCAACTTTATACTTATATATAAAATATATTATATAAAAACACAGAAGGAAAAAGAGAAATAGATGTATTCATTCTGCTCAATGTAAGATGTGTGAATATATTTGATGTCAAGTTTATCATCTCTAATTAATCAGTGATGTGTATGCAAAACAACATATATCACAACCACCCTGTAAATTATGATGTTTTTGATACATTACTATTCCTCCTACAAAAATTTCTGTTATTTATCAAAATTATGATTTTATATAAATATATATATATCATATGAAGTGCACTGCCTTCCTTTAGCTGTTTGACTCTTTCATGTGATAAATCCAACAAAACTGAATCCACTGAGCCAATAGTGCTTAAATATAGGAATTAGATGAATTCTTGTTTTATCCAATTTTCAGAAAACTAATGAGAGTATCTGATGAAATATATGATGGTTGGTTACAACTAAAGTTAGATAACTAAGGATCAGATAACCAAAATTTTACTGTGCTAGCATCACCACCATTTCATAATTCAACTTTTTCTTTAAATAAAATAATAATTACAATAATTAACAATTAAATAAATTTCATTTTTTCCATCATATATAATATAATAAATTGATATTAGAACTTACTTTGTGTTGGGTATGGATAAGGATAAGATGTTCCTGTTGTTGGTGGATAAGGAAGATATCCAGGTCCTCCCACATTAGGCATTGGCATTGCACCTAAAAATAATTTTATCTTAAAAAGTTAATTAGCTAAATTATATTTAAATAATTTATTATAAAAATTCAGAATAATAATTAATTATATACATAAGTTTTGTTAAAGATGGATTCATAAATTGATATAAAAATAAGATAAAATCTTATTTTTCAAAACTAAATTCAAAAATTGCATCTAAAAATTATTTTGTATTTACTCCATTATAGGATAATAAATCTCTCTTTTTTAATTTAATACAGTACAGTAGATCCCTACTTATGCAGTTAATTTGTTCCTAAAATTTATGCATAAATTTGATACATTATACATGAATACATGCATTGATAAACGAAATGGCTAAATAAAACTTATGATTATATTTTAATGCATTAAAATTGTGTTTAAAGTAATTTCATAAAGTATAAAAAATTTGCTTAATGCCTTTTATAGACATTACAAAAAAAACTTAAAACATCTAGATATCTAATAAAAAATGTTAACAAATTTGTTTTTAATTATTCTTAATTTAAGTTAGTATGGCTCCATCTACTGATTTATAAATATTTCTCTATAAAGAATCAATGTATGAACTTCTATGAAACACCTACTAAATATTAATTGCTGGTCTATAAGATACCTGACAATTTTTTAAAATAAATTTTTACAATTTTTAATAATTATAAATATTAGATCACACTAATTTTAGCAGCCAAAAACCTCCAACAACATTATAGTTGAAAATTAAAATATATAATTCTTATACCCTGTATTATATTTTCTATTTACCTGCATTATTAGATAAAAAGTAAAATAAGATTTTACATTAATTATAGGCATGTTATAAAAACTTGCTACAAAAATTACAAGAGAGTATCAAGGTAAAACGACATCATTTATTTGTCAAAAGATGTGTTACTGCTAGCTGACAATGCACTTGCACATCAAGGTGCAGAAACAGTAATTTTTCTGTGCAAATGCAGCTATGCAACCTTATCCCATTCTCTGTTTCAAAATATGAAAAAACATTTAAGAGGAAGAAGTTTCTTCAATATAAAGATATCAATGCTGCTATAGAAAGACATTCTTATTTCTTTTTTTTAAAACAAATCTTTATTTCAAGTGACAAAGCTTTTCTTTCTTTTCTGCCATTTTCAAATAGAAAATATGTATCATTATCAAAATTTATATGAATTTACTCTAATTTCTTTTCGTAAATTTAACTCCAATTGAATTTTTATGTTACTGGCACAATCTTTAAGCTTATTTTACATTTAAGTTATAATCAGCTAAAAAATTTTAAGATCAAAAATATTTGTTTTACATTATTAAAAATTTATATTTGAATCCTATCCTAAGTGATTGAGCTGAGTTAAATTTATAAGAAAATTATGTAATCTAAACAATTTCAAAAATGTCAGTTCAATAACAAAATTAGTTAATTAAACACGTGATCAAAAATTGACTATTGGAAAATTTTGTATTAATCTGAATAAAAATAAATTAAATCTAAATATTTAAAATATATATAAGTAGTCCTAGATTTATGACCAACTCTTAAGTGATGCCATTGATAAATTCTGTTATTGATTAATGAACTGAACTGAATTCGATTCTTTGATCTAATGGTCTGATATGTGAAAAGTTTCCTTTTTTTGAATTGATTCTTGTAGTTTGATGTATTTTATGTTTGTTAAGATAATATATAGTGTCCTAGTAAACATTAGTCAATCAAGTCAAGTGAGAAATCAATAAATTTTGAGTATTTCTGACTTACAACAGTGGGGCTTAAAATTTTTGAAACCGAACTCTATTGTAAGTCGAGGACTATTTTTATATTGTGGGAAAATATAGTGTAACTCAGATTTTATTTATCTTTTTATCAGTACAAAAAGTTCCCAACTTAGAAATGAGTTGCATTCAAAAATTTTTTATCATAGTTTGAATCCATCATAAATTGGAACATGATTTTCTATAAATGCAATATTATAAATACAAGTTACATTTCCCCAACCACCAGAACTCAGAACATTCAATATATTTTTAATAAAATAATGTTGAATAAATGATATTTATTTTTTTTAAATCAGGAAATTGTATATTTCATGTCTAACAGAACTTTATATAGGCAAAATTAAAGAAATTACAATGTAAAAACAAGATGGAATGTAAGAATCAGAATTCTACTAACATTCATAAGATATAAAACTAGAGGACTTTTATTGTAAGTCGAGGACTATTTTTATATTGTGGGAAAATATAGTGTAACTCAGATTTTATCTTTTTATCAGTACAAAAAGTTCCCAACTTAGAAATGAGTTACATTCAAAAATTTTTTATCATAGTTTGAATCCATCATGATTTTCTATAAATGCAATATTATAAATACAAGTTACATTTCCCCAACCACCAGAACTCAGAACATTCAATATATTTTTAATAAAATAATGTTGAATAAATGATATTTATTTTTTTTAAATCAGGAAATTGTATATTTCATGTCTAACAGAACTTTATATAGGCAAAATTAAAGAAATTACAATGTAAGAAACAAGATGGAATGTAAGAAGGAAAATAAAAGTTTATTAAATTGTTAATTTCGTATATAGAAAAATGTTTTCGGGCCTAATAAGCAATCCTCAGTTCACACACAAAAATATTGGATTGGCCAAAAAGCTTGTTTGGTTTTTAAGTAAAAATAAAAGACACACCTGCTTTCATATCTAGGTCAACTGAATTCTTGTAATTCCTAAACTATGAAAATAGTATAGCTTGGCATTTAAGCCACTGCTGTGTTAGAACTGTAAAGAAAAAGACTAAGTTTGTAAAGCTTGGATCATAGATGACAGAAGCATATCAAACTGCATTTTAGGGGCCATCCATTGTTGTCTATATCATATGCAATAGCAATATGTCATGCTTAGACTGTTATAATATTGATTTAAATACATTTTAGATGTCCTTAAATGTAAAAAACCATGTTTCATATTCCTATACTATACATGCTCTACTATATTTTAGTAAATTCCTGTTGCTTCACATCAGTAGCACTGCAATTAGTACTGATTCTCTTGAAAAATATCCTGAATGCTGCTTTTTTATACTGTGGTGAATCTTAGAAATGTTTGTGATGGATACGGAAAATAACTCAAATATTCTAAGTATCTAACATCAGTCACATGGTAAAGCAATTGTTTACTACCTTGGAGAATCAAATTATTTTTAATTAACAATAATTTATATATAGTTTTTCAGGAAGGTTCAGTCCAGGCCTGACCTGGGCCATTGAATCCTATCCTTCAACTTTCCAACTGATCCTACCATAAGTGTTGGACAATCTGTGGGGGGTCTAAAAGTCACCATTGCCAAAAATATTCCTCAGTAGCTTAATTCAAACTAATCTAACCAAGTTTCTAACAAAAATAAGCAATTATTTTTAACAACACTTCCCAATCATTGGCTGATTATTGCTTCTTCAATGCCTGGGTCAGATCCATCAAAATTTTTTCAGAAACATGGAATCTGAATTCCATTTAAACCAAATCTAGAATTGAATTCAGATAAGTGAATTAATTTATTATATGTAGCTTCATTGCATTTATTATATGTGACATTTTAGAAAATATTTTTGTATGCTTCATAATAAATTCTTAGTTGCAAATATTACAAATTAATTGGTCTTCATCTATCAAAAATAGGTAAAAAAAAAAAAAAAAAAAGCATTGAAAACTAGCCAAGCTTGCCATTTTTTCTTTTATATTCATGTTGCTTTTCTTTTTATTGGATATTAAATGGGTGGGAAAGATGGGTTGAATGAGTTGAGCCTGGATATTTAAAAAAATCTAGAGATATGAGATTCAAAATTAAATACAAATATTGCATAATGGAAATACAACATGCTTTCATTCTGATGAGAAATGGTGAGATTTTGCAATATTGGTGACTAGTTGACTAGATGATTGGTCAACTTACTGGCTATTCAGTCAACTGGCCATCATTATTGCAAAATTACTAATTGCAGATAGCCATCATAAGTAGGAATTTTTATCATAATCATTATCATAAGTATGGATCATTGTAGGTTGAGGACTTTTTGTATATACAATAGGCCTCTGCATATATAGTTTCGAGTTCTGTGGGCCTAAGTTTTTTTGTGTAAAATTTCCATAAAAGAAAATTAAATAATTCATTAAACAATTTGTTTTTTGCAAAAATATCACTTATGATCTTAAATTTTCTTATCTATGCTGCTCATAAAATTTCATTTAGTCATTTTCTTTATCAATGCATGCATTGTATACATTAAATTTAAGCATTGTTGGATTTGGAAATTTTTGGGATGAATTATCATCCCAAAGTAGGGAAAAAAGTAAAAGGAAGTTCCCAAAGTCAGGGGAAGTTGGGAATCTACTATATATCATTTTGATTATGTAATTTCATAAAAGTTTTCTTACAAATTTGTAAAATTTCATCAAATAGGATTAGAAATATTGTTATTTATACAATTATTAAAAACTCATAACTTCATGTATATTTTTTACCTAGAACTGAGGAAAGTAAATAAGACTGAATTCAATTCTCAATAAGTTAAACACTTGTACAATTATTCAGAATACAGGTAGTCCTTGATTTACAATTGAAATCAGTTCAAAACCAGGTACAAAAAGAATGCTTTCTGTATAACAGACTAGTGAGACTCAAATCTTTTGTCAATGCACTAACCAATCATAGAATTTACTGATTACTTGACTATTGTAAGTACAAGTAATCATAAGTTGAGGACTACCTTTATTTTTCAATTCTGACATCACAAATTAATATTTCCTATGAGCATATAGCAATTTCCTTTTACCTCTGATTAAATTAATTGATAACCAATTACAGGTAACCAGTTTTAGCATATAAAACAACATTTTTTTAGACCATCTTATGCAGGAAATTTTTTCAAATCCAAATCATAATAATAATAATAATAATAACATTTTTTTAGACCATCTTATGCAGGAAATTTTTTCAAATCCAAATCATAATAATAATCATAATAATAATAATAATAAAAATAATAATAATAAGCATCACTACTCAATACATGCAACATAGTAAGAAAGTTTCTCAGCACAGATACAGACAGTTAGTTAATACACAATTAAGTTTTACAAGTAATCATGTCTTGACTCAAGTCTGACATGGCACTTTGCCCCGGAGTTGTTCCGTCCACACATTGCTGTACCATGAATAATAATAATAAATTGCAGTAAAAAATAAAACACACATAATTGACAATGGATATATTAATTTATGTAATTGCACTTTTAAAAAAAAAAAAGGATTAAACAACAATATACTTATTAGAAATGTACTTATAATGTCTCTGGTTGTACAATATAAATATTTTACGAGTATCAATCAAATACAAAAAAAATAAAACACACATAATTGACAATGGATATATTAATTTATGTAATTGCACTTTTCAAAAAAAAAAAAGGATTAAACAACAATATACTTATTAGAAATGTATTTATAATGTCTCTGGTTGTATAATATAAATATTTTACGAGTATCAATCAAATACACAGAATATTTAACACATTAACATGTTAAACATCTCTTTATACATTCTAAAATAAAACTATTAAGAATAAAATTATATCAATAATTAATTATAAAGATAATATCATTTCAAATACTATATAATGCCTTTTATCTATACAAATTTTCTTACTATAACTTATAAACAGAAGAAAATTAAATTTATTTATGCAAATGCAAAATATTGTTGAATATTAGTAAACTTACAAGGGCTTCCATGATAGGTTGTTGTAACTTGAAATTCCAATAAGTAATCCAATCATGTGAATGCATTACAGAAATAGCAAATTGAAAACAATGTATAAGAAACTGAAAAATCAATATACAATAGAATCTTCGTTATCCAAGTGAAATGATAACTTGTTGTGATAAAGGTGAAAGTGATTAATAAATCAAACACTTGATTTAAAAATTAAAGTTTTTAAGTTATTACTTAGCTAAAAAATATATTCATTATTTTAAAATTGAATAACATCAGTTCTAGATACAAGCATTAATTGTTACTTTTCTTCAAAATTGTGAAAATATAAGAAATTTTTACAAATAAGAATTAAAAAAATTTTGATTATAAATGCTTGTGATTAATGTTAACTTAATATAAATTATCATGATTCTTATTAACTGATAATAGTAATAATTATTATTAATAGTCAGATCTAATGATATTCCAAATATTTTATTATTTAAATTTTCACTGAAATACTATACCAATACAAATATTAGTCATACTCAAATAAAGGCTACACTATTAATTTAGATTATTATGAAAAGAAAAAATATTTTTCATTAATCTCAAATAGATTCAAACAAGAAAAAAACAATTGCATATTTTGATATTTATGTGATAATTCATTATATTTTTTCCAGAACTTGCATTAATATCTTTGTTAATAATATAAAATGAATAATTTTTGTAGTTTCTCAAAGAAATAATTTATAAATAATTAGGTAGATAAATGCATTTTTCATAACTTTGTATAAGATTTTATATTTAATGATAATTTCAAAAACTATTTTGATCATTCTATTTTTGTAGAGAGTAAGAATTACAGATAATGTTATAGACATATATCAGTTACAGTAATATATATAGCCAGCAAAGACTATTTGATATTGAGGAAAATACAAAAGTTTATCATCTTGATATTTAACCACTGAAATTGACTATTCATATTGATAATAGATTCAATGATATCATGCATACTAAATTTCTAAGTACATATAGTCTTATGGAAGACTATTTCACTTTCACATCATCATTTTTGAGAGAGTCAAAAAGGAATCTGTTCTAGATAGTATAAAAAATATGACACATTCAAGAAGAAAAATTATTAAAAATTTATTTAAAATTCATTGCCATCAAAACTTTATAATTTAGTTTGTAATATTTTTTTAAATTATAAAAAGTTTTCTAGATAATAAAATGCATTAATGCTTTGATACTTCCAAATGAAACTGAAATAAATAAAGTATAAAACTGTCACAATAATTCTTACCAAATGGCAATGATTTGACATCAGTTAATGGCAATTATTATACTATATCAATTTCAGACTGTTAGTAATAAACAATAAATACATACATGATATTGCTTGTTATAATCAATTTACAAATTTTCAATTTAATGGAATATATTATACTCATTACAACAGAAGTCCCAAACTTTTTTGGAAAAGGGCCACATAAAGACTGTCATACTGGATTAGAATAGATTGAGGATTTTTGTAATTAGATGAGAATTCATTTTCTAAAATGTTATTGATGAACCAGATTAATTGAACAGTCCATATTATTTTATAACCTTAAATTTTTTGACAGATTTTGATGATTGTATATTTTAAAATGGATAAGTCACAAGCTTAATTGCATCACTATAATGGCTTTATTTCATGGCTAAGAAACATGGACCCTTATAAAAAAAAGGGAACAGAAACTAGCAACAATCCAAAGAAGCATGGAAAGATACCTGTTAGGATTCACCAGGAGGAATCACAAGACCAACATACGGGTAAGAGAACAAATCAAAGTAGAAGACATACTAGTAGTTAGAAGAGATAAGTGGCATTGGGCAGGCCACATAAGATATACTGATAACCAATGGACAGAGAGAATTACAGAAAGGCAACCAAGGCAAGGAAAAAGATATCCTGGCAGGTAATATAAATGATGGAGAGATGAATAATGATGATATAAGAAAATTAATTGGTTCCCAGTGGATGCAGATTGCACAACATAGGTACATCTGGAAATAAAAGAAAGAAGGATATATATCCAGCAGTGGATGAAATAAGAAATACTGATGATGATTGGTTTTATTTTAATTTCAAAAAAAAATTTATTTGCAAATAATTACAAAATAATACTTGTTTCATATTTTATTTTAACATGCACATTAGAAAACTGTACAAAAATCATTCATTTTATTTCAATTTTAAATAATTTTAACATTCTGGGCACTGCCATATTGTGGCTTAGGATAACATCATTGAAATATAAAAACAAAAAATCTTTCTTTGTCATACTTAACAATTCTCCAGCATAGTAACTGACATGTAATGTACAAAATGATGGTGTTTTGCAATTCCTGAATTAAACAACTGTATTTTTTCAAAGAATTATAATATTGATATTTGAATGATAAATATTATAATTCTTTAGAAATAAATATTGATATTTATAATAATTTTTGGTATTTCCCAATTGTTATTTAATTTCTACCTGTGTTTATATGTAAAATTTTTTTCATAAGAAATAAAGCCAATAGGCATGATAAGGCCTATAGTTTGGGATCTCTGGTCCTACATTATGTTCAACAATCAAAGAAATGATGCAATATATAATGTTACAATACAGAACAAATTATTTAATTGCATAAAATTTACAAACACTTTATATAAATTTAAGTACTTTCAATCTCCTTACATCAGTATCATCTTTATGTAAAAGATACTGATATAAAAGAATGAATAAAATAAAAAAAATACTCATTTGCTGATGAATATGTAACAATGATGATAGTGAAAAAATTAACAGGACATGCATAAGTTGAAGAGAGGAAATTTGTGAAGCAAATAAAATGGAATCAAAATGAAATAATATCATCATAAATTGGACAAAGTGTATGACAAACAATCAGAGACCATAGGGGTAGAAAAACATACAGACATATTATCAAGACAAAAAAGAGGGTGGGAACTGCATATTATAAACTAGGCAGAGAAGTGTGCACATAAACTCAGAAAATAAAATTATAAATATTTGTAAGATTATATAATTTAATTAAAAAAATAAAAAATTAAAAAGAAATAAACTAGGGTACAAACAGTTCTTGCTATAAATAACTAGAACAACATAAAAAGCACTTTATGCAAGGCAAAAAATCTTTTTTAATCATCTATAATTTCGGACTAGAATTGTAGAATTTTTTAGTTTAGATAACGTTGTACTGAAGATGGACTCTGATCTAGTCCAAAAACGTTATAGATGATTAAAAAATTTTTTTTGACTTGCATAAAGTGCTTTTTATGTTGTTCTAGTTAAAAAGAAATAGTTTTTTTTATAATACACATATATATTTATTTTTGATAAAAATGATTGACTGCTTTTTAATATGAATTTAAATGTGTGATATCCCACCTAGAAGACGTGTGTATGTTTTAACATACAATCTGAAAGAACTTATAATAGTAAAAGCCAAAACACTCCAGAACTAGGGCGAAAAATACTTTATCATAAAAATAGTATTGTGTTGTCTGGAAAGTTCATGCCGATTTTCAATAGGTATGTGTTAGGACATGTCTGAATATATCAGAATGATCAAAAACAAATGGCATATGTACATATTCTAAAAAGTAATATTTCAGCCATCTTTAGAAAAAAATTTGGTAAGGATATATTGATTTTTGTCAGTTTTATACCCTTTTGAATATGGAAGGAAACAAAATGTATTATAGGCACTTGATGCTTTTCTTTTACTGGAAAGGCAAAAATGCCAGGCAAGCAGCAAATAAGATATGTGCTGTTTACAGGGAAGGTGATATAAAAGAACTGAGTGGAAGTGGTTTGTTAGGTTTAAAGTTGATGATTTCAACCTTGAAGACTAAGAACACCTGGGTAGACTCTCCACCACTGATGAACATCAAATCAAAACACTGATTGAAAATAACCTATACTACACGACTTGTAAATTATCAGAAATATTAAAAATATCAAAAACCACTGTCCACAAGCATAAATTTTGATGTATTGTGGTTCAGCACAGTAAACTAAGAAAAATCTGATGGATTGCATTTCCATCTACAATTCGCTCTACAACTGCAATGAGAAGACACCATTTTTTTGAAGCAAATAGTGACGGGTGATGAAAAATGGATTATTTATAATAATGTTTAGTGAAAAAGATCCTGGGATATGCAAAACAAACCATCATTTGCCACCCTAAAAGCCAGTCTTCACACAAAGAAAGTCATGCTTTGTGTCTGGGACTGGAAAGGAATCCTGCATTATGAGTTCTTACCAAACAACTAGTCAATAAACTCAGACAAGTATTGTTCATAATTAGACAAACTGAAGGCAGCGATTAAAAAAAAATGCCCAGAACTAGCTAATTAGAAGAGTGTCATGTTTCATCAGAACAACGCCAGGCCTCAGGTATCTTGACTATTCGACAAAAATTATTGCGCATGGCTAGGATGTGCTAGCCCACCAATAATATTCACCAGGCATTGCACCTTCTGATTTTCACTTATTTCAGTCTTTGCAAGATTCCCTTAATAGCAAAAACTAACTCTGGTTCAACATAAAAAAAAAACCATATTGAAAAGTTTTTCAAATACTTGAGAAATTCTGAAATATGGAATCTTCAAGTTGCATGAAAGATGGAGAAAGCTGGGGGAAAAAAATGGTGATCATATAATTGAATAAATATATATTGGAATTTAAATGTGCTGCTTTTGAATTTTCCGTAAAAATTGACATGAACTTTCCAGACAATCCAATATTTTTCTGTCTAGTATTGTCATCTACTATTACAAAGTGGCAGAATGTCTTCAACTTTAACTAAAAGAATTTATTTTTAAATTTTTTGCACAATAAAATTAAAAGATAGCTTAAAATGATACTAAAATTTTAAAAATCATATTACCTGAAATCTGTGGATAAGGCAAATTTGAAGCAGGTGGATCCTGTGATCTTGGTTTTGAATAAACAGGAGGTGTATCACCAAATACAATTATCATGACTTGAATTAAACCAACAAGATCTGAACTTTTCTAAATAAAAAGTAAAATAAATCTTATAACAAAACTATTTAAATATTGTATACATTATAGTTTGATTTTTGCTGTTTTACCACGATATCATCTGTAAGGTAGTTCTTTATTTATAAGTTTTCTCAAATATGAAGTATCAAATCAAATCAAAAATATGAACATTAACTGAAATAAATTAATTCTAAACATAAAATAAATAAATTCTAAACATTCACAGGAAAGCATTTAAACTCACATATATAGCTACAATACAAAACAACTATATGTGAAATGAATTGTATTATATATACAATACAGTACAATTTATTTTTTAGCAGAAAGTCCATCTTCTGCTTTGAAAATGGAAAATTTAAAATAGCGTCCAAGAAGCAGACATTGCACGTCTTCTGGTTTTATCGAAGTATTATATTAATAATAATTTTTATTTTTGGATTGTGCCTAAGATAATAGTTCATCTGCATTAAATCTCATCTATTTAATCATCTATCAATAAAATGACAGATAATTAATTAAATTTTTATTCTTCATTTAATAATGAAGAATAAAAATTCTTTAACATTAATATGACATATAATTTCTTTATTATTATAATTTGTTTGATTTTAGAGGATATATTTTCATTTCTTTAGATAAATAAATCATTGTTTAATCAAACATTATTAAGGCTTGTTTATAGTCCAACGAAGCTAACGTTTCACTAGTCATGCTGCATTCTAATTTGCTTGCTTATAGTTAGTATTATATAAACAATAATAATCTTTAAATGCCTCAATAAAAATTTCAACTTTGCTCTTTGAACCAAGGACCTTCTAGATTTGAACACTCCACCATTTTGAATCAGATCACAAAGCATTATGGTATAATCATAACGTTGAAACCTAGAACGAGTTCTAGGTTGTCAACTTCGCGTTGCATACATTGTGTTATGGATAATGTCGGAGTATAAACCTATGAATTGTTTCTAACCTCGATGTCTCCGCCATATCAGATTATAAACAAGCCTTTAATTTTGTTAGAATTTATTTAATTATATTATAGTCAAATTGCATTGCTTATAATTGAAACTTCTAGTTTTAACATTATGTTTATGGAAAATTTATTCTTGGTTTAAAAGTTTTATGTAATGAGTTAATTCATAAAGGTGAAAATTATCTATATGTCAAATAAAAATTTTGTCAAAAAATTTGAAGTTACAAATAGTATATCTATATATTATTGTAGGTATCACTGTATACATAAGATGTTTATATTGAAAGTTCATTTCTTTAGTATTAGAAAGCAAAAGTAATACATGAAATTTAATTTCTCTGGTGAAACTGAAATCTAAATATACAATATTCCTGATATATAAGCATTATTGAACAGAATAATGAATATTTATGTATTAACAAATTACAAAAATAGTTTTGCATCAACTTTCTAAATTTAATATTTTTTTGTGTGTAATACTGCATTTCACATCAGTCTGATATAAAGTTGGGGATTGTCATAAAATACAAAATTAGTAGGGGTATTAATAGTCCATCATCCTGCAAATTTCTATTCATTTTCAAAAACATTTTTCTTAACATTTTGTAAAGATAAGGAATAGTTTTCAAAAAACTGTGCAGACAAATAAATTGTTGAAATGGAAGCAAATTTAATAATTTAATTTTTTAGATTACTAATTTTTTATTAAATTTTATTTTCACAACAGTATTATTTTTATTTAATATGCTATTTTACAATGCAATTTCAATAATTAAATATTCCATTTAGCTTGAAGAATGCATAGCAGTCAAAATCATTTTCTATGTTACAGAACTAAATTTATTTGAAATATACAAGTTACTGTAAATGCTAGTATTTTCAAAGTATGAAGTATGCCCTCTATAGATTGAGAACTCTGACACCCTCTGTCAGAGTTCTTAATCTATAGAGGGCATACTTCATACTTTGAAAACAATGGTGGCAAACAATGGTACTATGAAACAATGGTGGAAGTTAATGGTTTCCGAAAATGCTTCTTGCACAAATATGGATGGACTGATGATATACATTCTATATATCATAATATTTGTATAATTATTTTAGAGGGAGGCAAACAATGGTACTATGAAACAATGGTGGAAGTTAATGGTTTCCGAAAATGCTTCTTGTACAAATATGGATGGACTGATGGTATACATTCTATATATCATAATATTTGTATAATTATTTTAGAGGGGAAAAAGGATTTTCACTTTTATGAAATTTTTTTTTTTCCTAAAATAATTCCTAATTCCAATTGCATTACCACGTGACCATGCAGCTGCTTATTATCCTGGAGAATTTGAGTTCAATACTGAATACCACATCTCCAGATTTTCAGGAGGGATCCAGTTCTGGGCTACTGAACCCCATCTTTCAACCTTCTGGTTGACTCCATCATGGGTGGTATCCAGGTTGTGATGGTCTTTACAAGTTGTCATATACTGTGCATTCAAGGAAATTACTCCAATTGAACTTAATATTGCCAAATTAATCCTTTAATATAACATCTTGTAATTAATAATTGGTATATTCATTAATTACAAGATGGCACTAAAATTAATTTAAATTCTTTCAAATTATTAAAATTTCCATTAAATTATGTTAAGGGATTAATTTAGCAGTATTAGATTCAATTACAGTATATTCTGTGTGTGATATGGTGGCTTAACTGAAAACATTACATGATGCTGTAAGAGAAACTATAGTATAGATACCTTATTTCTACTTTATATAAGCTGTGTATTTATCATATCATCTCTGCTTTTACTATATGTAAGTGTTATTTTAGATTTTGTGTGCTATTTGGTAGGTTATTTTTTTTGAATCTGGGAACATTCAAAAATTTTTCCTACATAAATTAACAATAATCACTTCTTTGCTTTACACTATTTCAGCTTACAAAAGGATTCATAAAAATGCTCAATTTTCATAGAGCAAAGAATATCTATATATGGCAATTTTTACTTTTTATTATTGTTTTTTTTTTGTTATACTTGAACTAATATAATATTTTTTGTAAATATCTTTCTCCATTTATTTTGTTTTTGGGTTTCAAAAACAAAATAAATGGAAAAAATAAATACCATATTGCATGTAGTCACATGCAAAATAATCCATATGCATGTGGATGTTTTTATATTTTTAAATATAATGAATAACAGTTATGACGACAAATTCTTCTCAATCCTGTGATTCTCATCATAACAGCTTCATAATAAATAAAAACTATTTCCAACTTATGACTTGGTTGTTAAAATGTAATTTTTATATGAAAATATTCATTTATCATTAATGCACAAAGCAATCTGTTCACAAGTAATCATGGTAGAGGTTTCCTGCTACTTAAATGTATCTAATTATTTCAGTTTTAGAATGCAAATATAATAATCTTTGATATTCTAACTATTTAGCAAATACAGGATGATTTTGCTACTGATTTCAAGATATCAAATTTCTGCTTTTATCAATATCATAACTAGCTGACTTTCTCTACTTCATAAATTGCAATAAAATTTCTTTTGCATGATTTGATTTTCTAACTTTAATTCACCCTTTATAAAGATACAATAGGTATCTGATTTATACAATTAAGGGACCACACGGGTGAAAATTCATCAAAATTTCAAAAAAAATCGATTTTTCAAAAGTTATTTATTATTTCAATTAAGGGACCACACGGGTGAAAATTCATCAAAATTTTGAAAAAATCGATTTTTCAAAGGTTATTTAATAAAAATCGCCTATGTTTTCACTTCAATTTGGTAAAAGCGATTTCAATAAAAAATTGCCTGATTTACGATAAATTGCAATTTTGTAAAGGCTCTTTAAATTTCTGCCCTTTAAATTCTGAAAAATCAACGATTTTCAACAGGAAAAATAAATCCCTTCCAACACATTCCAATAGTCATGTTATATATCGTTAGAAAGCTTATTTTCTCTTCTTTACTGCCATTGGATTGTTAGCAAACAATATTCACATTTTAACCAATAAAATGGCATTTTACAAACTGTAGTTTTAGTGTCCAAAATAGTATCTACGCTCCTATTGGTTCGCCGCGAGTTGCTATTTTAGAAGCCTCTCTCCTACTGGGTGATGACACTGACGCAAGACAACAGGCCGCCATCTTGGATTTAGCGATTGATGTTAGTTTGTTGTTTCAACGATGTCACGTACTAAATTTTCAACTAAAAATGCATTTGGAGCTAAAAAACATGGATCTAAGACACGAGGACGATCAGGAGGACAAAAAAGGAAGGAAATACAGCATGAGGATCCAGCCAGTGTTTCGTTGATGTCTGACGATCAAATGGAAACGCCTTCACTTCATTTCAACGATGAGAATGATTTCAATTCGGTTGTTGGAAACGATCAGCGTGATAAAACTGCATCGGGAAGGAAATTATCTTTATTTTCTTCACTCTATTATTCTATAGACAAGAAAGTTACAATAAATACAGGCCTATCGAAATCGAACAAAAGATATCATGAGGCCGCTCCTGGATTCAGGTTAGTGAAGATTGATTGTATTAATCAGTTGATCAAAAAGTTGGCGTGTACAGAATGTTTACAGTCAAAATTGGTGATGGAAGAGAGAAGACAAGGTCTGATGTCCATTTTTTCTATAACCTGTTTAGTTTGTACTAAAAAGTTTACTGCCACTTCATGCAATGAAGTTTCCAGTCAACATTCAAATGAAGCAAATTTGTTAGCAGTAGCAGCTGCATGAAATAATGGTATAGGTTTTCAAAAAATGTGTTATTTTATGTATCATTAATATGAATCTTCCAAAACCTATGCATCTGAAAACCTGTCAAGATATAGCAAAAAATTTCGTTTAGCTGAATTTTATTGAAATATTCCTAAAATTTAAGAAGTTCCAAATATTAGTAGTATGGTCCCTTAATTTGTCAAAAAAATTTCTGTATTTCCTGCAAATCAAAAATTGTGCGTGACCAACATGCATAAATTCAATATATACAATTGGGTGCATTAGAAAACAGAATAGTCAAATTAAATTTATGAATATACTTTAAGAAAATTTAAGACAATAAGTGATATTTCTTCAAAAAAGTAAATTGTTTAATGAAATTTTCATTAGCATTTTATGGGAATTTAACAAAAATAAAAAGACATATCTGTGTATCTCTGAAATAAGTCAGAGACTTATTGTATTTCTGATTTGAGATTCAGGAATGAAAAAATTAACATTAATATTTCTTTGATAAATTATGCTGTACTAACAGTCCAATAAAACTGTAATATTGGATTAAAAGTTAGCATATGTAAGGCTAATACTTAATCGAATAAACTAATATATACTAAGACTATACTATAATATATACTGTATATTATAAAATATACAATACAAACATGCTTAAAGAACAATTTGCAGAATTTCTAAATATATAGTAATAATATATAATACCATTTGTTGAAAAACATGAATGGATGTGGTCTGTCATGTTTGGCTTTCTTTTCATGTCATGATATTTCAAGAGTGTTTTGCTTAGGCAGCATATTTATTTTCTGATGGTGAATGGATTTTGGAGATTTTTAAAATTATAAAAAAAATTTATCTATTTCAATAAATATCATATTATCCTTATACTTGAAAACTGAAAGATGGATGACTGGTTACAATTTTTTTTTATCATTTTTTAATTGATAAATTAGATATGGGCAGTGTAAATATGATATTTGCATTTTGTCTTCAGTTTTAATATACTTATTTTTATGAATATAATATTAATAGACAAAAATGTTGTTAAAAGATGTAATACTTAATGAAACTTGATAATGAAAACTAAATCTGACATTTCTTTTATAATTTTTTAATAAAGTTTAACTTTTCTAAAGAGGATAAAAATGCAATATCTCCTGAACAAAATTAAAAAACGTTTCTCATACATGTAAAAATGAAATAACAAAAAAAAACAATTAATATTTAGATATTTAAAAATGTTTCTCTAATTAGTATAAAAATTAAGGAACAAGGGAATAATGAAATATTAAAGAAGAGTTTATATATTATTTATGAAAATTACTTACAGGATTCCAATCATGTAAATAAGGTAAATATATTCGACCACTCATATCTACATTCTTTGATGCTTTAATTTCCATTTCTGACGTGGGATTGACATAACACATAGGCGCAACATATGGATGTGTATCTAATATCCATATACACACAGGAATGTTATACGTATTTCCTATAAAATAATTAAATTATTTTCAAAATATTATTTATAAATATTTATAAATAGTTAAAAAAAAGAAAAACTATTTTTTTTTAAATTAATACTAATAGTAAAATAATAATTAAACTGAATTATTGAAATCAGAAGGAACTTCACTTTTATAAAGGTACATCACAGGTGATGAATCTTTATAAGGGTGTATGCCAAAATTGACTTCAATTTTTTTAAAACTATCCTTGTATGTAGATCCGAATTTTAAACAATATATCAGTTCCAAGTTTTG
This sequence comes from Olivierus martensii, assembly GCA_000484575.1. Classification (NCBI taxonomy): domain Eukaryota; kingdom Metazoa; phylum Arthropoda; class Arachnida; order Scorpiones; family Buthidae; genus Olivierus; species Olivierus martensii. Next base: position 19,234 of record AYEL01083577.1, on the reverse strand, counting down.
CATGTCTAAAAAATTTATTAGAATCCATTTTGGGCACATGTGCTCTAAGTTCTTCATCCTTAGTCTACATTGTAAATGACTAATAGCAAAGCATTAAACTCTAGACTTGTTCTTGATAAACTGTTGCAAAATATTAACTGATTCATTCATTGAAAACAGAAAATGTAATTTATGGCAAAAGTTATTAAAAATAATAATTTTTTATTGTTTATTTGCTACAAACTTACTTATGCAAATTCAACTATATTATACATTCATTTTTATTTTCATCAATTTTTTTTTTTTATCTGCATAATATATTAACAGGAATAAGATGTATATTTTTCTTATAGTAAAAAATACAGCATTTATTCAATATTACTGTAGTGTAATTTTTATTTTAAAATCTATTGAATATTCAGAATTTTTGTGATTGGGAAATCTAACATTCATTTATAGTATTGCACCTATGAGAAATTATGTTCTGAGTTATGAAAGATATGAATCACAAAATATATGAATATCAAAATATTTTCTGTAGGGATCAGATCACCTCATCCCTCATTTTCCAATGTCATCCTGGATTAACATTATTAATAATTAATTTAATAATTTTGAAAATATTGATTCAATTTCACATTATTATTATTATGAAATAATACTTCTGAAGACTGGTTAATCAATAATTCTAATAATTGTCATTTTAAGTTCATTCTTATAATGCTTTTTATCAATTTGTATAAAGCTGACATGTTTGAGGTTATTATTTATTGGTTATTTTTTATATTTATTATTTTATTATGTTGCATATGTTTAATTTGTATGAAGTATTATTATTTTATGAGTATTGTATCCTAGTGGGACATTCACCCTATAATCCTCCAATAATGATATAAGAAAAAATTGCCTTTCTTTAACATTAAAATACATGGAAAGGGAATATTGTATAATATCTCCATTTGTTTTTTAAGAAAAGAAACCACTTGAATCAATGGATTATCAATTGTTATCATAAGCAATCAACTTTCCTGCAACTACTTGCAATTTCCCTCTTTTCATAAAAATGGAACTTTTGCTCCAGTCTGTTATTGATATAAAGATCTGATTTACACGCATAAAAAGAGAGAAAAAGAGGGGAAAAAGAGAACAAAAAAAAAGAGATATTATTATAGGAATTACTGAAACAATTTCACAACAACTGCATATAATTATAGAGTTCAGAAGCAGTATGCCATATTACCTGACTGTGTAAGTACATTAAAGATGACTCAAGCTGTCAACAAACAAAGAATAATTAAGAAATTGAACAATTTCTGAACTGTCTTTTTCTAGATATGTATCTGCACCATTGAGCTGCTCCATTTGAACTGATTAATCAGATTTTCCACTTAGGTTAACTTCTGTTGTCTATAATTCTAAAGGTTTTTACTAAATAATTAACTGCTTACACTCTTAAAAAATTTAATCATACTTTAATGCACTATCAGCAGTAAAGACACCATAACTTAAAAATTTTTTAATTATAACAAATGTTTTCGACTAATTAAAGCCATCTTCAGGTTATCACATACTATTACCAATAACATAAACATTCTATAACTTCTTTCCTCTTCTTTTCAGGAAAGACTTTCTTCAGAAATAAATAGATCTGATTTTATAGAAACTCTAAGTTGTCTTCTTGCATACTTCAGATCCTGCTTACCCATGTCAAATAATGTAGTCAGCCATACCTTGACTTGAGATACTTCATTCAATCTGGAGTATCCATTTTTCTTAAATGGCTCCTGTGTTAGGGCCTGATGTAATAACAATTTTGTAGCCTTTAATTGAGGACAGGTGCTGATAAAATTCAGCTATCCCAGCAAGCCTTATACTGATGTAAAAAAATGAGATTTGAATGAAATTCATCAATAAAACTTCCACAGATCTTACAATTTTAATCGACAATATGATCAAAGATCAGTATGCAAGATCACAGATTTTTTTTCTCAGATGCTTTTCATGCATTACAAAATGTATGAACATCAAAAAGGATAAAATAATACTTAGAAAAACTCTTATTTTTCCTAATTTTAAGAAAACTGCTCTAAATCGATATTTTGTTTTCATATTTTTGTCTAAATGTCTGTGCTTAATCACCTTTGATTTAAACAAAATAAAATTTTCTATACAATTCTGAACTTTCTAAACATTATTTCTTAAACAATACAAAGTATATTTTGATTATAATGGTGAGTTACAGGAATAACTCATATAATTTAATTAATGCATTCCAAAAAAATTATTAAATTTGTTAAATTTACATTGATTTGGGATATATGGAAAAATAATTAGAACTGACAAAGAAAAATATACAAAATCAAAGGTACAAAGACAAAACAGTGTGAGACTGACATTTTATCGTCACTAGCAATGTGATATTGCCAGATACTTATACATCGTAAATATATATATGTCTACATATATTTATTAAAATAATATTTTTATAATTAAATAACAAAATAACAGTAAAACATTAAGATTTATATATAACAAAAATTATTATAATTATTATAGTCTATAAACTTAAAATTTTCCCTAGAAAAATCATCATGTGATATCATAGTCTTTAAACCAATAACAACAAAGAAATAGCATTTAGTTTTTTCCTATTTTAGCAATGTTTACTAGCAATTAATAGATAAATCTGAACAAAATAGAATAGCCAGTCAGTCAGAATTAGTAGGTGTTAATGACCCATTGAAATGAGGATAATTCATAAAATTCAGGGCCATCATGGAAATCATTTAGAAGAAAATTAAAATTTATCCAGAAATATTTTTTTATAATCATGCAAATATAACTGGGTAATCAAAATCTATTAGTCTCCACTTTAACTTATAATACTGCTTATAATATTTGCATCACGTGATATTTTCACACATTAATCATTTTGTTATGGTCAATTTACTTTTTAAATGTTTATAATATAATTAAAATAATTATTCTTTAAAATCTGTTAACTGACTGATTTACTTTTTTATTCAAATGTTTTATTTCATTTAATATTAATTTAACTGATAATAAATGCTCTTTGTCAACTTTCTTGTTTTTAAAACACTGATTAACATTGCAAAAAAATCTCTCTTCCTTGGTGATGAATTGATTTTCCGTGTCTTAAACTCAAATAATTGTATATACATAATACAGTATTTATAAATTTCTAAGATAAGATTTTTAAGATTTCAAAGAAATTCTTATATTTGGCAGATATAATGATTTAAAAATACTACTGTATTATGTGAATCATTTTTCTTCAGGTAAAATTATAAATTGCACTATGCAAAGTAAATATAACTATATACAGGAATTTACTATATGAGATCATATTCAAAATTAATATAGAAATATAACTGAATGTCAATCAAATTAAATAGAAGATTTCATCCAAATGAATTTGACAATTTAAACAATCCTGTTCTATATTGTCCCTATGATTATTGATAATATATAGAGCATTTTATATTTCTGGTATACAATTAATTGTTAATCATGGCCATTCTTTTTTAAGGAATTTCTGAAATAGTTTCATTACTAAATGAAGAAAAACTTAATGATCAAAGGATTAATCTATTTGTACACACAATCACTAATGTTACTGTTATTCAACAACACATTATTAAATTTGAGGAAAAATTTCAAGTTTAGTATAATTCTTTGCATAACTTTATGGCTAATTATCAATAACAATGATATATGAAGACTAACAATGCAATAATGAAATAATAAAAATTAAAAAATAAATATAAAATAATAAATAAACTATAAAATATTTACAAACTTTTATTCAAAATGCAAATAAATTAATTTCAATAATGCTAGGATTACTACAATTAATTTAATTAAAAAAAATTAAAGCTATTGATTTATATATTGACTTTAATACAGTGGATTCTGTTTTATTGGGACTAATCCATTTTGACCCAATTAAGTGGCTGTCCCAATTAAACTAATAATAAATTCTAAAATAAAATATATAATACATATGCTGAAAATTCTGTATCATAAGCAATCAACTTTCCTGCAAATAATAAAAAAATAATAATAATAAAAATAAAAATAATAAAAAATAATAATAATTAGGTACCTATTTTAATGCTTTATTATACCAAAATACAGAAACTGGGCCACTGATACTCACACCTCACCCGCTAACTATAGAAAACCATTGATCTAATCAATGGTTTTCTATAGTTCTTCGATTTCTGGATCCTTTCTTTTGGAATTCCTGGAATTTCTTTCTGTAATGCTCACTCCTCATGCAGTTGATTTTCTTATTGTAGGAGATGTGCTATGGTAGATTTTGGTACACCAGTTATATCAGCAAGTCTATTATGATGGCTTGTATTAAATGGCTGGCTTTTAATTTTATCCAGCAAAGCAATTTTACTTGAAAATGTAAAATCATTTCTTGACATCTTGGCAAAGATTTAAAAATTTTAAATAAAATTGACACTTTAAATGAATATCGTTAGGTACAGTAACTGTAGACTCTTAAGCAGACGCATACTTACCAGATGCATGATGATAGATAACTGATTTGCATCACGCTAGTGTTGCCAAATATTAGTGTACGTAGTCACATTACTTCGAAAAATCCCTAAAATATGTCAAAAATTGCTAAATTCCTTTTCTGTTTAATTTAAACGCTTAATTGCGTTTAAATTATATATTAGTTTGGTTTCCATTCTTTGAGATTTGGCCCAAAAAAGCAGCTGTCCCAATTAACCAGTGGCCCAATTAAGCGGAATTGACCGTATATAAATATGTATATTGATTTGGTTAAATCGTTATCAAGAAATAAATTATTCAGATTCTTCAGTGCTTCAATTTTCATTACACCAATTCTCTTTTTGTTGTTGATTATTATATATATTTTTAAATTGGCCTGAAAAATGATTTTTTCATCTGATTCATCCACTCTCTTATATTAACCTATGTAGATAAGCCTGGAGTATCTGAATATCTGATATAGTCCAATTCAAATATTGTAAGTTAATTTTATAAATAATTTTATATTTATTAAGATTTTGCAAGTTGTATTACAAACAACTTGCAAAATCTAATGACTATTACATTTGTTATAATTTTCATATTTAATTATTAAGTTTAATTAGAATTGAAATCTTATGAAAAATAATACCTTTAAATGGAACAGGAATTGTACCATCAAGACACAATAATTCTTTGCTTGTACCATCATTAAATACTAGAAAAAAGAAATTATTTATTATTATAAAATATCTATATAAATTAGATCCATACTTCCCACCTTGTCTTGTGTATAAATTAATACAGTAGAACCTCAATATCTTGAATCTCATGGGAACAAAAAAAATTCGAGATAAAGAGTTTGAGATATCAAGGTTCAATTTTAAATAAAGATTTTTGTCAATAATGCATATTGTAGTTTTTAATATTGTATAAGACACTCTTTTATTTATGAAAATTAGCATCTAAATACTCCTGCATCTTATAAACCAGGTTACGGTTTTGTTTTCGGAGTTCGCTATGGCTGCTTCTACAAGTCGTAAGCGTTTTCGCCGAAGAGATTCGAGACGAAATAGAAGATGTTAAGCCCGGTGCAGTGCATATCCCCACCAAATTCTGGTGAAATGCTAATTAATTAATATTCATTTGGCCATCTTCAGTTAAACTAAATCTTATGCTAAAGCTATTTAACTTCACAAAATAATGACTGTACATTATTTAAGATGTGAACAATCTTTAATATATAAGCATAATTTCTATTTATATGCAAATTTGAATTACAGCAATGTTTTCCACATATCAAGGGTTTCGAGATAGAGAGGTTTGAGATAACAAGGTTACACTGTATATTATTTCAATTATATATATATATCGTAATAAGTAATTTTAAATCTTAATTTCAAACCAGAATAATACATTGCAGTAATTTAATATTGATCTATACTCCTGAAATTTTTACTGAAGTATAATGAGTCCATCTGCTGTTAGTAAGTGAAGTTGTCATATAATTTTCAAAACTTTAAATTAATATTCAAATTAATTAATATTTAATTAATATTCAAACTTTTAATTAATTAATTAATATTCATTTGGCCATCTTCAGTTAAACTAAATCTTATGCTAAAGCTATTTAACTTCACAAAATAATGACTGTACATTATTTAAGATGTGAACAATCTTTAATATATAAGCATAATTTCTATTTATATGCAAATTTGAATTACGGCAAAGTTTTTTTATCATTGTTAGAAAATTCTAATCCTTTATCCTTGTAATCCTTTAAATTACAAAGACAAATGATTATACCAATGTAAACCTTTAAATTAATGAATTACAATGCAACTATGAACTATACATCTCAATTTATATGAATTCAAAATAGCACAAGCTTGAAAACAATGTGGAAAAGATCACTACTTCTTAGCTAATTCTCTCATAAATGATGACCTACCACAAGCAATTATTACTCACAATATCCAGCTTTTATGCATTCATCATTTTATTCATTGTGGCTTTCATTCTGCATGTCTAGTATGCAAAATTGTTCATTGAAAAATAACTGTTTTAAAGATTTTTTAAAAAATGTCATTAGTGATGTATTATTGGTTAAAACAAACTGTACATCTTAGGTGGACTTTGTTAGTATAAACATTTGTATAAAAGTATCACATTAAGGTATCTGAGAGAGTGAGCAGTTCAGACATTGGAGGCCAGAACTCAAATTAATTAACCTTTACTGCTCCTCACTTTAAAAAAAACACATCCTTTTATGCTCCAAGAAATATGAAATATATATTATACTTAATATTCGATATTTTGCCATAACTTTTTTGCATTTTAATTATTTAATGTTTGATATTTTGCTATAACTTTTTTACTTTTTAATTTTTTGGAAAAAAATTGGATTTTGTTGTCCATTTACTGTGTCCTGATATCGTTTTTTAATTTTAGATTAAGGACCAAAAGAAAAAAGAAAAAAATACGAAAGCAATTAGGCCTAATTTGCATATGTAAACAATATATCTTTCCCTACACGACGCTCTTCCGATCTTGAAGAATCAAAAGAATAAGAGAAAAAAAATGCCCTTTTTTAGTTTTGGATGAAAAATCAAAAGAATAAGAGAAAAAAAAATTCGTTTAATTTTGGATTAAGGACCAAAAGAAAAAAAGAAAAAAAGAAAAAAAATACGAAAAGAATTGGCCGCCTAATCAGCAAATGTAAATAATTAATTTTTCAAATTATTCATGATTTCGGCATCGGATAAAAAAAATGTTTATACATTTACATTCTTGATGATATTCCACACCTGATTTCGGCATCGGATAAAAAAAATGTTTATATATTTACATTCTTGATGATATTCCACACCTAATGTAATGTACCAAATACTTCATAATTCTATAAAACTTTTCCAACTAACAAAGACAGTTTATATTGTAATTTGATACCACTAAGCGTAATCTGATACCTTGTGTAAATAAACAATCATATTCTCCCTCTCGCGGATGAAATACGGTATTCTACTACACAAATATTTAAAATAATATTTATTAGCCATTTTTCTTCCTATTTTCTTAAAATAATGTGTGATAAATAATTTTTATTTTATAAGAAGTATTAGTATGTATGAGAATGTCGACTTTGTTGAAAATTTTTTTATTTTAATAAATATTGCTGTAATTTGTATACGTAGCTATCATCCTGCCATCTGTAGGCCAGATTTAGCACTGATTTTTGATAAATTATCGTTTTTTTACGTTTTTTACTCAAGATTAGTCTCAGAGCCTTTTAAAAATGGCGGATGGTGAATTATTTCTCTGTATTTAGTCATTCTAAGTCATTAATTTTTCAAAAAATAGTTAAAATATAATAATAGCATTTTCAAACAAAGGGGATAGGTTGTCACGGCTCTCCCCTTAGTCAACATAATGTAACTAGCCCATAGCCTAAGGTCAAGCAATTGACCTTGGATGGATGCTGTTTGACAATAATTATGCACCCCTGGTCTACTAATTACAGTTGGTTCTCGCTATTCGCGGTAGTTACGTTCTGTAAATTCTTCGCAAATACTAAATTAGCAAATAGTGAACCATTAAGCCTATGGAAAATATAGAGTTAGGTTCCTGTGAACCTTTCTTCAGAACATTTTCATACATGGTTTATGTGTTTTTTTCTGTTTACAGACACCTTATTTAATTTGTGTTACACTACTTACAGTATATTTACAGTAAATGCACTGTATAGTATTATATACAGTATAATAATTACAGTAACCTTTATTTAATTTTTAAAACATTAACTATGTAATAAATAAAATCTTATTTTTGATTTTCAGTTTTTTGATGTTGCAAGATGTTTGATATGACAGATGACACATTGTCTTTCTGAACTGTGTTGAAAAACTGTGTCAGACTTGTCTGCGTCACTTTTTGCCTCAGATCATCTAAAATTTTGATGTAAAGTGCAAGTGTGCAGGAAGTTAGGCGCCTAAATTTGAGGCTGCATTCAAGCATAGGGTCACATTCTTCTATGGGATCTGCGGGCGATATGAACAGGCTTTTGGCCTACCTCCGATATGTGGAGTGAGCAAAGATAGTTAATGAGAAATTTTCCGGCAACCCGATTCAGAGACTACATTTGGTAACAACTTCCTTTCTCTCTCTCTCCCCTCCCTCCAGAGAGAGAGAGAGAGAGAGGATTATATTGGTAACAGTATTTTTGCTGCTCATTGGGAGTCTGCGAATAAGCGCGAAAGCTCTGCGAATAACGATTTTGTGGTTACAAATAAATGTTCGCGAATAGGCGAATTCGCAAATACGGAATCCACAAATAAAGAGAATTGACTGTACTTGTTTCGACTGCAGACAACACAAAAATTACTTTATTATTTAAATTTTTGTTTTAAATTTAAAATATAACTAATGTAAACAATCAGCTGATTTCGAAAACTGTTGGATATTTCCCGCCATAATCTGGGACTCCTACTTCTGCGTCGATCGTCAAGCGTTGTATTGGTTGCTTTGTTTCTCTGATAAATAGAAATTTATATATTTTTAAATGAAACTAATTTATAGAATTTTGTATGTGGAAAACAGCAAAATCTTATTATTTACAACTATCAAATTTTGTGTGTGAAAAAGTGCTAAAATCATATTATTTACAAGGGGTCAAACTTTCCCAAATTATAATTTATTGGATCAAGATATCTGTAAAAAAGAAGTACGAATAAACTAAGAAGGAAATGTGGAACATGATAGAGCAAGTCGGACAAATTTGGACAAACTGTTCTTGAATTTTTGGGTGTGCAAAGATCACAAATGTATTAACTGATTCAGATTAAATTGGAATTAAAGGTGTAATTAAAAATTTATTAAAAAATATTGAACTTGGGTTCGAATTAAAGGGGTAATTAAAAATTTATAAAAATATCGACATAAAATCAAATTTTTGAGGGTTAATTAAAAATTTATTAAAACATCAACATAAAATCAAATTTTTGAGAAAATATGACAGATATATGAAGAATATGATAGAATTTGAGATTTTAACCATTTTTTCTCGATTTAGGCAAAAATATTGAAGTTATTGGTTTTTAAACTTTGACTGAGGTGACCAGTTATTGGAGTGCAGGGGGGTGGAGGTGTGACTGGTCTGCTCAGGCAATGGAATGGTAAAGGTTAATGCATGATGGCAGGAGAGAAATTTACAATTTCATGTTTTTATTTTATTTTCAAGTTTTTATGAAAACTTTTATTAATTTTCATTTTAATCTACTTTGCAGAAGTATTGCCTTAATTGCAATACAGCAATACCTCGCATAGTCGGGTTAATTGGTTCCCCTTTCTTACCAGATTAATTGAAACCAGATTGTTTGAGGTACGTAATCTATGGGAAAGATTATAATTGGTTCCAAAAAATTTTCAATTTGTTTATATGTAGTAGAAAATAAACCAAGCACTATGTAGCAGAAATATATTTATTTATTTACAATTCAAAACGTTTTTGACCATGTTTTGGTATCATCAGTGAACATTGCTAAAACGAACTTACATATGACATAAGTTCGTTTTAGCAATGTTCGCTGATGATGACCAAAACATGGTTAAAAACGTTTCGAATTATAAATAAATAAACATATTTCTGCTACATAGTGCTTGGTTTATTTTCTACTATTTATATTGAAGATAGCAATTATATATGTCTTATTTTGCTCATATGTTTTTTAAATCATAAATTCTTACATTAACAATTATTTCTTTATGCATTAAACATTAAAATCTTTATAAAAGATTTATAATAGACAGTAGAAGGGGGCAGAAAGTGGGTCCAAGCCCATAAAGAGAATAGAAAAAGAGGGCTCGCCCGGCAGGTGAACGCATTTGCTTTCTCCAAGTTGGCCGCTCAGTGCCATTCCATATACAGAGCGGCACTCTGTGTAAGGGTATGGACACTCCAAGTTGGCCGCTCAGTGCCATTCCATATACAGAGCGGCACTCTGTGTAAGGGTATGGTCAGGCTGATAAGTGACAGAACAAGTCTTTTGTAGCTGGCAACAAAAGTCAATTTCAAACATACGGGTTTTCGTTGAACTGGCCAGATTGACGTAAAGCGATTGCAACCAATCGCTAAGCACTTGAACAACTCACTCAGAATTCAAACGAGTTTGATTTTGAGCAACAAACAGAAGCTATAAGTCTGTTCTTGTGGAACTTAAGTAATGAATTCCAGCAGCATTAATAGAGAAATTTTGATTTCAGAAGTTCAAAGCAGATCTCTACTATGGCAAGACACACATACAGTTACAATTTGGCATTTAACCAGACTCACATTTTCTTTTAGCACTCATGATTGTTAATAAAACATTTAAGTCACAAAACAATCAAATGTAGAATTATAATTTAAAAATTATGCAAATGATCGAGTATTTCACATATGCTCTTGAGAGGCAGGCACTATAACAAACATTAAGATAAATTTGCCAACACTGGAGCATCCTCCTGCTTATTTCAGCTCGTCAAATAGGGCTATTCGAGTCAGAAATATAGGTAGTAAGTAACAAGCATGCTTACATTTCTGTTATTTATTCTAAAAAAATAAAGTAAATTTAAATTTTTTTTATCATCAATTACAAATCGGACTATAGTGAAGCCCGGACTATTTGAAACCAGACTATGTGAGGTTATTGCTGTATATTGAATTTCTATGGGGAAAATTATATAGGTAATCTTCAACTTATGAACTACTACTGGTAATTCAACTTGTATTTATGATGGCAATGGCATTCATAAATTCAGCTATTAGTCAATACAATTGATCTAAATTTGATTCCCAGATCCAATGGTCTGATATGTGAAAAATGTCCTTTTTGTGTCTGATTCTTGTAGTTTTGTGTTTTTTATATTTATTAATAAAATTACAAGGTAAATATGAGTGTGTGTGTTTATGTAGGTGTTTTAATGTTTTTTTTGCAAGACTAGAATGCAACTTTAAATTGAAAACTAAACATATTTTGAATTAGCTACCAAAATGGCAATTAAATCACTTCGAGTTGGGGACTGTGGTTTACTCCAAATTGATGAATACTTTTGAATTAACTGATATTAAATTAACAAGTTTTATTAAACATCTCTTATTAAACTATCACACTCATCATAACTCATTCATTAAACTATCATTAACTCACTCATCATATCTCTCATTAAACTATCACATTCCCTATCACAATCATCATAGGCATTATCCTGCCTATTTTAAATATATTTTTATTATTATATAATGAGCTATCAATTATATATAAATTCCAATTTTTATAAAAAATTCAATAAGCACATTATATATGTTATTAATAAATGATATATTATTATGATAAATATATAAAACAAAATTATATTTACCAAAAAATTGCCGCTTTGGATATAAGCTTTTATATAATTGTAGAACATTGCAAATATCTCTTTTAGCTTGATCTTGATACTGATACTAAAATAAAAATTATTATTAAAATAAAATCAGTTTTAAATCATTTTATTACATATCAATATTAAAAATATTCAAACTTAAATAATTGTATTTAATAAACATTCTTATTTTGAAAATGCTTTAATTACAGTTCAGTAAGACCCGCTTAACGTTGTTTCGATATAACGCAGTTTTTTCAAATTCTATATTTTTTTATTGATTCACTTTGGTGCAGTTTTTCAAACAGTTACACTCACATAAACTCGAAATTGCATGAATTTGTTGCATGAATACTCCTATGCTGTCTCACAGTGTGTTTGATATCAAGTGCAGTGCAGTACATACAAAAGTCTGCTGTGATCACAGTTCATATTTATGATCGGTCATCAATGTTATTTTACAGTAATAAAAATAATAATTATCCCATCTTAGTTTTAATCTGAATGCTGTCACTTTGAATTACAGTTCGATAAAGTCAAGGTAGTTTACTATGCCACTATGAACTATAGTTCCTTGAAGTTAGAACATTTTTCTTTCATCGCTATTTTGATTTTCATGAATGATTTATGAATACAAATCAATATTAGCAATAAAAAGTGTCTATAATTAATCTAATACAACAGTAATAATATATGTTACAAAATAAAATAAAAAAATGGTACATATATTTTTTATTCACTATTTTAAATATATTTTTATTATTATATAATGATTGCAGTTTTTTCACCTATCCTCATTATTTGTGTGTTAAGATGACCTCATTTAACGCTGTTTCATTTAGCGCTTGAATTTTTTGGAACATATCCCCACATTAAATGGGGTCTTACTGTATTTACATTTAATATAAATAATGCTTATTTCATTTAACTCAGCAATGCTAACAATGGATTATCATGATTCACCTTAGTATAAATTAAGTAGAATTATAGTTATAGTGCTCCCCAGATATAACATTGTAATTTATACCTCAGATTCAAATATACAATGGGTTCCTGTTTCTCATTCTTTTGAAAGAGATTCTGAGAAAAATATAATACCGACATATCTCATTATTACAGCAGTTATGTTCCAGATCATTGCTGTAAAGATAATTTCATTTAAAGCAAATCACAACCTCTTTTCATTTGCTAATGCATATAAAAAACTAAAAAAAATTTTTACACTATTATTCATTAAGTATATAATAGTGCTAGGCCTAAAAAACTTGACCAGTTGGCCACATTTAAAGCATTTGTGTATCATCTTGGAGGATCCAAGTTCAATGCCACTCTAAAATTTTCAGTTTTTCAAAATGGTTTTAAGCCTGCCCATTTATGTGTTAATTTATGTTTTATCTATTTTAAATATTATTTTGCAGATAATTTTCATTTTCAAATATAAAATAAAAATATGGAATAGAATTGATAGGTACCATATTAGCAAAGTGCTGTAAAGTGAGGTATGCCTGTACATAACTGATGTCCTTCTGCCTTGCAACTTCTTGTCATCTTTCAACAATAACAAAACTAATAATATTTCAGAACTATCATCATCATACTGTATACAGTATATATTACTGTATAAACAGCTGGCTGACTGGATGTGTGGATATCTCTTTTGCAATTGAATCATTGTACAAATTCTTATAAGTAGAGTATTATTAGAAAAGTCTAATCCTTGGGTTTCGGCAACTATCAAAATTTTTCATTATTATTAATAATTTAAAAATTAAGGAATAAAAATTAAAATTGTAGATCCTCTAAAAAGACAAACTCTGCAGATAGTGTAATAACTAATAATGATCATCATCTAATGATTACTAATATGAGGTAGGAGAAGATTTTTGAGTGATACTCCAACGTTATAAATCATGATTTTCACTGATTTATATGAATGGATAATATCTAATTATTACGATTTATGATAAAATAATAAGAATTTGAATTTAAATTAATAATAATGATGATAAAATATGTAAACTTTAAATTATCTTTAAAAAAATAAATTTTTTTATACCATAATTTGTCAATTTTGGATAAAATTTATGATATTTTTTAAATTTTCACATAATTCTGATGTTTGTGGTTGCCTTTGACAAATAAATTAATGTCATGTAAAGGTTCTTTTTACCTATTCATATTTCACATTGATTTCATTTTAATTATTAAAAAATGTCAAATGTACAGCTACATTTATCATGCTCAACAAGTTTTCAGACCATTACAGAATCACTAAATTAGAGAATAACTAGCCATCGGTTATAGAGTGATTGTCTTATAAGTTACAACCCTACTCCATAAACTCACATAATAACTAAGGAGTACTGTATTACAAATAATTAAATAAATGATATGATATACAATGATACAAATTGTACTATTGTAATAATCACTGCTTGAAACGGTTATAGAGTGATTGTCTTATAAGTTACAACCCTACTCCATAAACTCACATTATAACTAAGGAGTACTGTATTACAAATAATTAAATAAATGATATGTTATACAATGATACAAATTGTACTATTGTAATAATCACTCTTGAAAAAATTAACATTAATTTTCATAATGCAATATAAAAAAAAGGCAGTTTTCTTAAAGAAAGTCTATAAAATATGTTGGCCATGGCATAGAAATAAGCATATCACATATTAAAGCTATCTTTTACAGCCTGAAGAATTCTGTCCCATACTTTCACATTTCATCTTGATTTGTTGACTGATTTAATAATGGTGTGAACAATGATATTCACACTGTGAATTACAAGTATCCACATTTCCAGATTTTTAGAAGGGGTTTGGGTTCAGACAATTGAATTTGATTCTTCAACATTCTGATTATCCTCATCATGGGTGTTGGCCAGCCTGCAATGGGATCTATAAAAGTGGTCACTGCCAAATACAGTATAGTATATTACATATGAAATAAGATATTGACTGAATAGCTGCATTGGATGCAATAAGTGCTAGAATGAAATGGAGGATTTAGGTTCAATTCTCAGATTCCATATCTCCAGTTTTTGCAGGAAGCGTTCAAGCACCTCCTTGAATCTTATCCTTACCTGATCCACACCAGGACTGTGAGCATGGAAATGTCTGCCATTTAGTACCCACCAAGTGGAAAGTGGAGTTAAAAAACAGTAAAAAAGTGTGATAAAATAACTTAACTATCCTATATAAATCTATATCCTGCAAACTGTCAAAGCATACCAATAGTAACCATACTACTCACATTCATAGTAGAGTAAGTCATCAGTTGAAAGATTTATTTCAATGAATCAACCTCTCCTTAGAAAATGTTAATCTCAGAACCAAAATTGAACACAAAATTTCAGATTGTAAGGTACTACTATATCACACAGCAATATGGTTGATACTGGAAAGGTGACTTGGATTGTATTTTGAATTTGGTTAAGCTGGAAACCCTCATATAAATTTTGAAGATTGAGATTCAGATTAATATCTGGTTTTATAGATGAAAAGCAGAAAACACTGCACAAGACAAACCCAGCTGATCGTGTTTTGTATTGAAATTTAACAGAATACATTCCACATAAAAAAGCATTTAAAATTTTAAATAAATATATATATAAAATTTTTGAACTATTCTATAAAAAGCACTTGCATACTTGGTTTACTTTCAATTACTGCTAATTACCTTATTTCAAACTTTAAAATATGAGTAAATCAAAGCACTTACAGCAGTATAGGAAAACTTCAATTCAGAAATTGAACGAATGTTTTCGGCACTTTACACCATCATTAGGTTCTATTCTTTCTGGAACTTTCAAATCACAAAAGAACATGCATAAACATTAATTAAATATGATTCTGGTTAAAATTTAAAACGTTGCTAATTACTTTTTCTATATAATACTATAACATATAACATGATAGACAGAATGTGCTAAAAAGCCAAAAATAGAAGCAGCACTATTGTAACAACAAACCATAGAACCACACATGGAAAACAATGCATAAGTGTTAAGAAATGTTAATCATCAATTAATGAGTAATTAATCATACATTTTATGATGTTTCTTGCACAGAAAAGTTGCGCACTAATTACGAAAAAAATGTTGGACAATTAAGTACATGCTATAGCATTATATAAAAAAGTAGATTAGCATTGTTTTAAATTTTAACCAGAATCATATTTAATCAATGTTTATGCATGTTCTTTTGTGATTTGAAAGTTCCAGAAAGAATAGAACCTAATGATGGTGTAAAGTGCCGAAAACATTCGTTCAATTTCTGAATTGAAGTTTTCCTATACTGCTGTAAGTGCTTTGATTTACTCATATTTTAAAGCACTTGCATAATATTTCTATCATCTTTTCCATCATTTATGAATTACTTCTCATTAACAAGAGAACCTTATTTGAGTCTGAAATGTTTGCTTGTTATAAATTTCTCATAAAATCAGGGTAAAAGCTCATAAATTGAATTTTAGTGTAAATTATGTAGGCTATTGATAAAAATTGATTTTTATTTTAGTTTCGATTTGGCGGTTGGTTTGATGATGGTATGAGATGCAATTTCTGGTAAGTTATTATTTTAGATGATGAACAACAACGTAAAATATGAAAATAAATATTTCTTAAACAGTTAGTGTTGTGGTTATTCTTTGTGATGGCTAATGGACAGAATCTCACAAAGCAAGAACCAATTACCATATTTTACATATAGTTACTACTTCGAATAATGCGAATTCGAATAGTGCAAGAAATTCGTGTGACCCATTATTCGCACTAATCAAGGCCTACCTGTATTTATAAAATTAGACTGTTATGAGAAGGAGAGGGGCGTATCAAATTTTTATGAAAAAGTAACCCATTATTCGCACTAATCAAGGCCTACCTGTATTTATAAAATTAGACTGTTATGAGGAGAGGGGCGTATCAAATTTTTATGAAAATAGGGGGCGCAGACACCAAAAGTTTGGACACCATTGGCTTAAGAGTCATTCATCAAAGGCAATTGGCAGATATAAATCAAAAGAAAGTTGCCTCACTCTATTTTTCTATTAGATGACATTATATATAATGATATATGAAAATCAATATTAAATGGCATTAATATGCAAAATAAACTTACTTATCATTTGTAATTTATAAGTATGTACCCAAAAGAGGAAAAAAAAATATTGAAAGAGCAGATTATCAGCATTTTCCTGCAGAGAGTTCATTATTCTTGATCACATGAAACAATGTGATATTTATTACAAGTGGAAATAATGCTTTAAATTGAATATCTGTGCTTTTGTAAATGCTAGAGCAGTCCTTAATTATTTGATTAAGGACTGCTCTAGCATTTACAAATAATTTAATTATAATTATTTCATATCTCAATCACACAATGGAATCAATAAAAGATGTAAACAGTAATATACAACTTACTGTTCTATTATTAAAATAAGAACAAGAATTCTACACTGTGGCTCTCTTTATAAATATATTGGAAGCATAGTTTTAAGAACTAAACTTATATGACAGAATTTATACAATTGTTTTAGAATTAAAGTTTCATTTTGTTATATATTATAGATTAAATTACAATATAAAATTTTAATATTAAAAAATGTGAAATTTCTGCAAATCTAATACTTATTTTTACTAGAAATCAAAAATATGATACAATGATTTAGGTAAACACTGATGATAACTTTCTCTATTATTAAAAAATAATAATAAATATTTTCAAGATGAGATATGTCTAGGATAAACAGATTGCATTCCTTTGTATTATATATTACTGTATTCATTTTAAAATTATGATGATTGATTTTTGAATACATAGATGTATGATACAATTTCAAACAGTACAATACTGGAAAATATATATATTTTTGAGTGGAAGAATAAATATATTCTACTTTAAAAAAAAAACTTTTTTTAAATAATAATATCAAAAATTTTGAGCTTAATATTTTTATAAAAAAAGCTGTTATAGAAGAATGATGATTAAGATTTGTTACAACCCTATCTCTGATATCTTGATAGCTTGACCCCTTAGAAAAAGTTTAGGACCCTCTATTTTCACTAGATAATTTTCTAAGAGCTGCTATATTGTCTCAGATTATTGATTGGATAAAACCAAAATTTTTAAGAATAATTGAAGGCCAACTAGCCACTCACATTCTCTGATACTTTCCTCTATATGCCATAGATGTCATTGCTACTCTGGCAAATTATTGTGTGGGCTAGGAATTAGACTGTTTTTGGCTTTGTTTACATAAATACATCATTATACATCAACATAAATCATATATGTTAGTGTCTAAAAAATAAAATAAATACATCATTTTCATTTCTTTAAAATGAAAAATAAATTTCTAAAAGTCATTGCCATCAGTGACTTTTAGAGACCATTTTAGACTGGTCAACACCCATAATGAGGTCACCCAGAAGGTTGAAGAATGGTATTCAATGACATGGAACTTGACCCCTCTTGAAAAACTGAAGTTGTAGGATCTGAAATAGCACAGTTTTTTGATCTATGTGTTGTTTAAATTTTATCTACCTGTTTTAAGTACAGGCATCCCTGCTTTATGAAAGTTTAGTATTCCTATGAATCTTTTGATAAGATGAAATTGAAAATTTTCTCCAATAATTTTTTATTATTTTGAAATTGTTATTGATGAAGTATTTGTTTCTTTAATGCAAATGATTTTGCAAAATAATTATAAAATTTAGCAAAACTACATCATTTCTTTAACTAACTTTTATTTATTATTATTCATTAAAATATTGATGCACACCAGTAATTTCCCAATAATTGAAGTCTAATAAATTCCTGCTGGGAATTTGAGTTTTTCTGTAATTTGATATTTTTTATCTTGAAGACATTACTGTGAAACTCTTGTGATTCCTTTTATATTTCATAATTTTTATTCTATTTTTCATAAATATTGTTTCTTTATTATAGTTTTTTAATTATAAACAATTATTTTAGGGGAAGTAAAATTAACATATTTCTATGATTTATTTATTTCCTGATAAAAATTAAATATATCTTGAAATTCAAACAAAATTATAAATAAAATATAATTGCTCTAGTTTTTTAACATTTTATCTTTTAATCAAGTTAATTACAGCACAAAAGTAGGAAATTAACATAAGTTTATTAAGAAAATGTTTTCAGCTATTCTATAGTCATCGTCAGTTAAATGTATAAATGTGTTCTATTAATGGAATAGAATTTAAAAATACAAATTGCAGTACAAAATATTAAAATTTAAATTAAATATAAATAAATATATAAACATTAAATTTTAGTAAATAAAAATA